>QQSR01000197.1:0-38443 GCA_003664465.1 Trichophyton mentagrophytes
AACGGGCCAACAGAGATCCACCCCTGGGTTGGGTTTTAACCGGGTTCTTTCCCCACTTCCCCCAAAACCCCTTTTTCCCAAAATTTTAAAAAACCCCTTTTTTTTTTTTTTTTTTTTTTAAAAAAAAAAAACCCCAAAAAAAAAAAAAATTTAAAAATATGAGGGGGAAACCCCCCCAAGAAGCCCTTTTTACCAAAACCCCCCCCCCCCCCCCCCCAAAAAAAAAAAAAAAAAAAAAAAAGAAAGAAAGAAAAATAAGGGTCATCATCTTCACACGACGGGCGAGAAGGGTGAACGGGGTGTGAATCAGTGCCGGCGCAGTATAGGAAGCAGGGCAGCCAGAGCAGCGTCTCAATCCATTGCGACTGGCCATTGATGCAAGTTTGCGCCGGATGTTAGCGAGGAACGCAGCAGCAGCATATGTCTCCTTGACTCTTCGTCAATACGGGGTCTGGAGTCGCAAGGCGCAAAAGAAAAGAAACAAGGCCGAAAGAGAGAGAGAAAGAGAGATTTAAAGCATGCATTATATATTTCATCATGCTGGAGCTTCTTCTTCCTCCTGCTAGGCCGCTGGCTGCCGCGAATAATAATAGCAGTCTGCCGCTTCTGCTGTCTGGCCGACTCGTGCTTCGTTCGCCTCGAGAAGTACGGAGTAAGACAGACAAACCGCTGCGAAACGAGGCAGAGGAAGGTCGTTCGACCGGTTCAGACTCTTAAGTTTCTGCTCCTGCGGAGACCGAATGCAGAGCGAAGTGGCCGGCGCATGAAGCAGTCACTTTTATAACCTTCCTCACACTAGATCGCCAGCGCCACCACGATGCCATGGGATCTATCTCAACTATCGCCGAGAACGACCAGCAGGGAGGGCAGGCGAGCAGGCGAAACATGAAACTATTGACCACCCGTTGGTTGGTTGGTTGGGGTTTGCTTATTGCTATATTTATTATTGCTAGTTATCTCTCAGCTCAATCTCCTGCGCTGCCCTCGATTGCTGTTGCGCTGCCTCTGCTGCGGCCACGTCAGGGAACGAAGGGACCGCCCTGTTCCTCGATCGCTCGGGTTACTCTTCAAGAAGCAAAAAAACCTTCTTGACTCCTCTTTCCCTTCTGCCCCATCCCTGTCCACTTTAACTAGAAGGACCGCCAGCTTAGGGAGTCTCGGAAGTGTAGGAGAAAGAAGGGAGAGCCGGGGTGGGATTGAGGATCAACCCGTCAACGTTCTCCGTTCCCCCCAGCCGCTGGATACTTGAACAACGCATTGAAGGTCCGCCCTTGTTCCCCTAGCTAGCAATGCGGATCGAATCGAATCGAAGGGTGCGAAAACTATGTATGGTTTGACTACACAACTTAACACACACACCCCTTGTTGCGCAGTGTGCCGCTGGGGGTTGAGCGTGGCCAACCCAAGCTGCAGAACTCGGGTGGATCGTCGCAAAGACATGGCAAATGGACCCAATCCCAGGCGCATTTAGGTTACAGGTCCTCTCTTCCCAGGATTAACAACGACGGGCTCTTTGGAAGAAACAAGACAAGCAGCATCCATCATCAGAGGGAGGGAGGGAGGCCGCCGAACTTCCCCGGAGAAAGAGGCACAACCAGCTCATATATACTTCCGGACTGGCCCTTTTTTTGATAGTTATCAACTAACTAACTAGTTGGTTGACTTGTCTTGGGAAGGGAAGAGAAGGCTTTCCGCCGATTCTAGATGGACACAAACGACGGGCTGACAGTGACCTTGACCTGACTGACGGACCAAACTGGCTTGACGGTTGATAGACGACCTGACAGCAGCTCAGAGCGCATTAGCAGCAGGAGCGTCATGAGGCATCATTGGGCCTCGTGCCTTAGCTGCGCATAAGGATCCTGACCGAGTCTTTTCTGTCTTTTGCTTTGGGCAACGGATGCGCATCGCATATCGCATACATAGCACTCCGTAGTAGAAGGAGAAGGGGGATATGAAAGACAGGCCGTAGACACCAAGTAGCAGCCCGTAAACAGGAAGACAACGCAGGCAGGCAGCCCAGCCCGGTTCGGCGCCTGCGTCCAGAGCCTTAGACTACTAATAATAATAAATAAAATAATACAAATAAAAAATCAATACGGCTGCATGACTAGCTGAGATAACTCTCGCTGACCTGGCCGGCGGTGGTGTGAAACCTCCTCCACCGTTCGTTCGCAACCTACATCCACACATCATCATTCTTCCTCCCTCGACCCTCGCTGCACGCCCAACAACCCTCCCTCGACCAGCCTGATATCCCAGACTGCTTCGTCCTGCCGCCTGCTCAGTAGCCACGGCCTGCCGGTAGGTCGTCTGCCTCCCAAAGCCGCTCTATAATTCTTGCCGCTGATCTCCATTCTGTGACAGGACCCAGACATCTCACAGCGTCCCCAAGGCCGTCATCACCACCTTGCCAGCACCCAGCGTCTACTGGACAGACCCCCAGTAGAGCATCGTTGAGGTCTTGCGATCCATCCCTCGCCGTCGTCTCCAGCTGTAGGTATCTCCCTGGCCGCTGTGCTCCCGTTTCTCCTGTCTGCTCGCCCTGCCGTCTCGAGCGGCCCATGTTTTCCCCTACCCGGGCGACAACACATACACACCTTTGTCTGCCTGGAAATAGGAGCCAGCATCTGCCCTATTGAACGGGCCGGCAGGACACAATTATCTATTCTCCCGCCCTCTATTGTCGCTACAGACTGCTAACTGCGCCCTCTGCTCTATTTATACAGCTCGCTTGCTCCGTCGCCGGCTATCCTGCCTACCTAGAAATTTCCACTCTCTCACACCGGCACTTCCGTTCAGCCAGCAGGCTATACCTCCATCGCCATCTCTCTGCGACCAGATCTGCCTCCCTGACCGGATATTACACTCGATTCCCTACCTCCTGACACCTCCTCTCTCATCCGTTCGCCCCGGAACTTGCATGGGAACTGCATAACCAAAGAGTCGGTCTCACCCTACTCTCGTCGCATTCGCCTACCTGCACCGTCAACAACGCCATCACCCAGCAGTCCGAGGCAATAATCCATCGGATATGCCTCAGGAGCCGCGGGTGAGAATGCACCCATCAGCTCACGACTGTGAAGTGTCAGGATCTGGCGGCCCGGTCTCCGAGAGCCAGACCTACTATGACGAGCAGCCCCAGGCTGACCGTCCGGCCAAACATGAGTCTCCTTCAAACCCGTCTCCAAAGCATGTGGCCTTTGAGCTGCTGCTCGACGAGTCCTCGAAGATGCGAGCTCGCATCCCAATGAGAGTCCAGATCTATCCCCATGACACTACCGACTCCATCGTCACCACGGTCAAAAATTTCTACGGGATCTACGAAGGCACCGCCAGCGGCGTTAGCTTTGAGGACCAGGATGGCAACACACTCATTGCCAGGTACGAGAACCTCAAGAACAGCATGACCGTCTATGTCCGAGTGATACCGAACCATCATTACCCCGAACAACACTCACCGCCGTCATACTATGCCGTCTCCCCCATGGACAACTACTCCCGGCCTACCCTTGGCGAACCATTCTCGATGCCGCCTCCCCAGGGCAACCAGGCTACCAACTATGGCCAATCCGTCTCCCGTCCTACTTCGCGCGCTGCTGCTGGAAAGCGAAGTGTCTCTCCTCCCGCCCGAGGTCGCCGAAGCGCCTCGAGGCAGAAATCATCTCGAGCAGGTGTCAAGAGCCGTGGCTCAAGTACCCATGGAAGCTTCCATGATGACGCACATATGCCTTGCAGCGACAGTGACGGAGGCCATAGCTCGGTAAACGGCTCAAGGAGGCCCAAGAGTGAGCACTTTGGTAGTGCTGATATCAGCATGGAAAACATCCTCCAGGATGGCAGAAGGAAGCGCCCAAAGTTCGAGAGCTCCGTAAGTATCAAGTTCTCCTCAGACATTAATCCACCTGTTTTCCATATATAATTTTGATATTAATGTATTTTATCCCAGGAACTTCCCTTGTTTGCTCCTCCCCAAGTGCCTCGCACAACTTCGGCATCCTCCATTTCTCCCCAGCGACGCTCCCTTGCACCCGATGCCTCGCCATTCGCAAGACCCAACCAGAACGCTTTCAGCGGCTACCAGGCGCTTGCCTCCCCCCAGGGCTTTGGCAACCATGAGAAACTGCACTCTCTTCAGAATGGAAGCGGGAATAACCCATATGCGACTCCCACCGTACCACATCATGGCCACAGGCTACGGAATCGAGCCAACTCCAACTCGGCGGTACACTATGCTACTCCAGTAAATGGCCATGGTATCTTGCCTACTCCTGATCCAACCATTGCTAGTTGCATCTCGGATGAGGACGTTGCCATGCAGCTCATCAGGCTTGGAGACACCTCCAACTTCTCCCACGGCCGCAACTCCACCTCCACGGTTGACGATGCATTCAGCGGTATCGCCGACGCCGCCTCTTCCACCGGCGCAACCACAGACATATCTGATGTCAGTGGCGATGAGACCGATCTGCCAACCAAAATTAGAGAGCGCCGTGCATCAAGCGGCTCCCTCCAAGGCTTGTCCAAGAAGCACAAGACATTGGACGAGATCCTTCCTAGCTGTGAAAGCAGCGACCCAGCTAGTGATGATATCGACGGTGAATACCAGAATCTCGCCTCTCAAGATAACATCAAGAGCGAATATGACGATGACCCATCGTATGAGGCACAGTCTTCTCGAACCAAGCGTGCAAGGAAATCAGCCAGCGCAGCAACCGCTGCTGCAACCTCAGCCAAGGGCACCGGCGCCAAACAGGCGTCCACGGCTAAAGGAGGACGCAATGCTAAGAACCGCTCTGCCCCTGCTTCTCGCAAGGGTAAACCGGCCCCAACCAGCTCTGCCAAACCAGTGCCACCCCCATTACTCCCAGCTACCGCTCAGCAGGGAGGAGTTAACTTCCACAACCAACTAGCTGCTGATGAGGAAGATCTCTCCACGAAGCCACGCTGCCAGAGATGCCGAAAGAGTAAGAAGGGCTGCGACCGTCAGCGCCCCTGTCAGAGATGCAAGGATGCCGGCATCGGTATCGAGGGATGCATTAGCGAGGACGAGAATAACGGTCGCAAGGGCCGATATGGCCGCCACATGGGTGTTTCTGTCAAGAAGGACCCTTCTGCCATTGCTGCAAAGGCTCAAGAAGCACAAGGTACTGCCGCCCAAACCCCTGCTTCGTCCACCGCGGCAGCTGTCCCGGATAAGAACAAGAAGCGAAAGCGCTGATTGTGAAGTCCCTCAGTGGTTCAGGGGAGACTTTCTACTCTCGCCGTCACACCACTGCCTTGACGTTACCTGTTTTAGAGCAACAACCTGCAACATCGAATATTCCCTCTTGCGAGCACACACTCTTTCATCACAAATGCATGCCTCCTGTTACCCGAGTTTCGGCTATACCTACGACTTGTGTTCATTACCAGCAACATACAGACAAATCAACACCCCTCCCCCGAAGCAGCTGTTAACATCAAATTATCATTATCATAGACTTTGATTTCTGTTTTCCCCTTGTTTTTCTCTTCTTTCTTCTATCAAACGGTGGCTTCCTTGTTCCTTGTACCTCTTGTCTCAAACTCCCAACTGTCGAAACCCAACATCCTCACATCTACGTCTCCGTGTTTATTTGCTGCAAGTATCATCCGGCCATCATCATCTCTTCCTTATGCCAATTGCGACTGTCATTAACATCAAAGGCGCTGCGAGTTTTGTGTGTTTCTTTGTACTGCATTTACATCTTTTTACTTGCGCCTTCGCTCTCTACAGTCATGTACCTACTGCGGTGTTGTTGTCTTGTTTAATCTCGAATTTCAAAATTTCCTTGATTTCCTTGATTTCCTTTATTTCTCTTCATTTTTCTCTCTCAGTCTCATCGAGTCTCTCTGAGTTGACGTAGTTGGGGTTCTGGCTAATGGCTGTATCAGTGGCATCTTGCCTCTTGATATAGCGCCTGAAGGAAACAGCAAAAAATATTGCTTCTGGTCTCTTGTGTTATCTGCAGCTATGGCTTGGGCTTCCCTATGGTTGTTCCATTGACCAAAATAGTCCCTTACTTTGTTATTTATTGGAATCAATGGACAGTTTGAAAAATATCTAGGTATTCTACATACTTATCTGGCGTGCAAGCGGCCGAAACCTAGTGGCCTCTTCGCCAGGGTATCGGCATTCGACGCCACATAATATCCTTGTCAGTTAGTTATGTATTGGCAAGCAAGGGTTCTTCAACTATAAAGCGGAGGATCTCCTTCCTCTGTTTTTAGAATAATCAACCTATCCTTCGAACCTCGATACAGTCTCTTAAATGCTCCTTTATAAACTTAATGTCTTCTAAAGTCTATTGTGAATCCAGGGAAAAAAGGGTCAGTAAACAGGCAAAGAGAAAAAGGGAACGTGAGTGTGAGTGTGAAGAGGAGGCAGAATATATTCTATCCGACCTGACATTAGGAGCGCGAGCCTTGTTGTATCTCCAGGAGGTTCCTAAAGTCAAGGCCAGCGACTGCAGAGCATGGAAATGCAAATCTGGGAAGCGCACATCAGGTCACACTATCGGTTTATGATGAAGGACATTTCTGGTTTACATTCCAGTATAAAAGAGTAAATCTTCCATGCATGGCTTGAGCTGCCATGCGGGGAGGATCTGAGAGATGCCGGATCCGGTCTGTATCAAATCCCAGACTTCTGGCAAGCCGTGCCAGCCTGTACCACCATTGGTCATCTATCACAGGGGAGAGCCACTGAAAACGTGATAGCTTTCCTGACCGTAGCCGCATCTGTGAGTGCTTTTAAATTGTCCTTTCCTCCAGTAATCAGCTCCCAGGAATTATTTATATGTAGCAAGTAGCATCTGAGCTCCTGTGGCTAATTAGCTGAAGTCTAACAACGCACATTTGCCGGTTCTTACAGTAGTTCTCGAAAGCAGTGTCCCTCATACCCTCTCTCACTTATTGTTTCAAACCCTACGTCAAGCATTGAGTAGACTACTTTCACAGCTCAGTTTCAGGAAGTGGTGACAAACAGTATCGAAGCATACCTGATAAAATAAAAACGAATCATTTCTTGCGTGTATATATTAGTTATAATGTTCATGCTATAATTTAAATTAAATCTTCATATCACACACTTGTGCTTTTACTAGAATCATTATGACTATGCACTATGGCACCGCGACTACCGCTTTCAACACTTGACCTTATCTATAATATGATAAAAAGCGGCAATCTACTAACTAATATATATTGTAGTAGTTATTAGTAACTAAACAATCGCTCCTAAAGGGACCTTACTAAGCGGTTTAATAACACCGATATTTAATAATATTAGAGGGCTGTTAAAAAGCAGCTTCTCGCTTGGATAAACTTATTTCTTACTAGTAAGAAACTGGGCAGATTTAATATTTCGATTAATGATCACGCTATCCTAAGAAGAGGTGAGAAGAGAGGTTTTTCCTCTATGACTCAGAGAATGTTTAGCGAATGGGAAGCTCAAATCAATGCAGAGAATGCCTCAGGCCAGCCATCAATCTGGCGGGATGTGTATAAGCTGATACGCTGTCCTGGGCCCCCATACGATGGCCGGTACTGCTGGCAAGACCCAGTAGGAAAGAAGTATTACAAGGTTAGAACACATTATCTTAAACAACTTATCAAGCATGTGGAGCAAGGTGGCATTCTAGAAACCCACGATGATATTCCTGACGTGATCCAGCAGCAGCTCTACATAGAGGAACATCAGCGGCTCGAAAGGCAGCTAAAGAACAATCACTATCCCACAGCCGGATCATCATGTTAGCCAATAAATATCAATGTTCTTTGCCGGCAATATCTGGTATCGTTGATCACGATGAAATTGGGATACCTGAACTGGCGTCACCGAGCGGAGACCAACCTGTTCATCTCAATCCAATTTGCTTGTCGCACCCAGACTCGTCAACAAAGACAAGATGAAATGAATAAAAGGCGGAGAGATGCTCAAAATAGAGATCTCGCAAGTCCGGATTGCGTTCTCTTGCCTTCTGCCGGACAGTCTTTTTTGACCAGCCATTGGGAGCAAGACACCTGCTGATGCCGGATCTGGTAACGTGGACATTAAATTCGTCCCATAAAAATACTGCCATCTCATCCAGATACAAACCCGGTTTTTGCAGCAGATAATCACAGAGGGCTTCCACCATGGGTGGTGAAATACTTCGAGGAACCTCAGTTGTTGGGAGGTGCCTTGGCACTAGTTATTAAACAGACGCAGATTTGAGCGGATCCTCGTAGTTAACCGCGCGCTTAGTTAACTAACTACTGCAGCCTACCGCTTCAGCAATCTGTATCATCCAACCTGACCTGTCGGTTGCGGGGTTTTAAATTCCTCTGGATGTACCCAACCAAGAGAGTCGAAGAACGCTTTGTAGTCATTCCAATTTCTCCTTCGACAATGTGGGATGATATCTCATTTGGCCCAAAGGTCATCGGGAATTTTTCGTTTGACCTGCTTGTCATTTCATCCAAATTGTGCCAAACATTATGCATCATGTCTCGAAGGAAGAACAATCCATCATCTTCCCATGTGGAGCCCGTAGGCAGTATACCGAGTGTATATTCCTTGAGCCATATCTAGCTGCATAGAACGAGAATCTAACCATTGTGACACTTCTTTGCACGTTCGAATTCAGGTAATGCCCACTTCACCATCCACTCCGATTTCAAGACTTCGTGTATCGACAGCCGTTGCTCCGGCCGAAATACAAGCATTCGGCGGATCAAGTCCAGGATTGCTGCGCTTTCTTCTTCGCTAAAGACTCCCATGTTAGGATTCTTTTGTCGATAATTTTGCACCCCCTCTTCGAACGCCGTATTCATAGCGGGCCAGACATGTCGCCCCTTCTTAGGCTGGGCATTTTCATCAAAAAATTTGCCTTTCCCTTGCCATTTCTCCCACCAGGTGGAGGGCATCGGCCCGAGAACATCGATCTGCTGGGAAATTATCTCATCGGCGGTGAAATATTCTGCACTGAAGATGGCTTTCATGCCAATAATTTCCCAAATAGCCACTCCCAAACTCCAAATATCTGCTGCGTATGATAAGTGTTCATTCGGTTCAAAATGAGCTTCTGGGGGTCTCATTGGCAGTGGCGTATGGCAATCCTGCCCACAACGAGGCTCTGCAGCTGGAGAAAATGCCTCCCCAAAATCGCTTAAAAGTATGCGAGCATCAGCCAAGGTAAAATCCCATGCAGGCTTGTTGCTAAGTGTGAGAGGCTTTACAGCTCTAGAAGGAATATGGGAAGAAAGGGGCTTTCCATCCTCTCTCCTGATGGGAACAGTTTCAGGCTTCCCATATTTTTTGTAGAATTCATCAACTGAAAGCTTATCGAAATTCGTGGGCAGCTTGACTAAAATATTGCGAAGATGAATGTCTAAGAAGAGGCGAAGAGTATTAGCAGGGGATACAAGGCAATGGATACACTGGGGGCTGCTATTAATACTCACCACCATGCACATAACCGTGGGTATGGATATATGCAACAGCCGCTACAAGGGCAGCCGAAATTGCTCGGGCGACTTCACATGAGAACAAATGACTGTATGATGTTTCCCAAAGATTCGACTGGGCAGCGACTGTTGTGTAGCAGGGGTGGACCCCATTTGGACCGCTCAACTCGAACTCATCTCGCAGCGTGGGGATTAAATCGCATTTCACATTTGAGGGTGAAAATGACGATGAGCAGGAGGAGCTTGGTTGGAACGTAGATGTAGGCGTGCCGCCCGACAGTCCTCGGAGGACTTTAGTCTCGCGCAGGCAAGATTGGGCCGTGCCAACCTTCACGGCAACGTATTGGTTTACTCGAATATCCCGTGCAAGCCAGATAGTTGAATACCCCCCCAAACCTAGCTTGTCAACAACTTGGTAGCGGTTGTGCAGAATATTGCCAATCGTAATGGGGTGATAACCTCCGGGTTGATATCCTTCAAGAGCTTCAACACCGCTAATCCAATTATATTCTATGTCCCAGGACTCTCCACCTGTTCCAACGGAAGACACGGCCCTGGACGAACCTTTGGAGAAGAAATTGGAATAGGTGGCAGGGGGAATGCTGTGGCGATGAAAACTGAAAGACGACTGTAAGACCTTTTGGTGCCAGCTGGTCGACACCCTTTTCCGCCACGGCAGCATAAAAGGCAATGCTAAAACAGTCAAATTATTTGATTGACAAAGAAAAGGTTGTTAGAAAGAGCTAACTACTTATTAGAGAACGAGTTGGAACGCTCGCTACGCTCGCCCTCCGTGTAGAGGGTATTTAATTTTGAAGAGTAGAGTCTTATTAGTTAAATTTATTAGCTTCTGTATTTTTCTATTAATATTGGTATTGGTTGAAATAGTAATTGAAATTTCTGCCCACCCAATCAACCAAGCGACATTACTGGCCCCTTCTGCTTCTGGAAATGACTGGAAATGGAGCGGAAGAAGGGTGTTACCGGATCACGTGACAGAAAAAATTTACGACCTCAACATCCATATTATTTTATTATATTAATTATATTAGGGGGATTAGGGGGATTATATCAGGGGGAAGGGGGAAGGGGAAGTCGAGCTGTTTGGTGATCCAAAATAGTTACATCGTATTACGTAACAGACCCAGCCCAGCCAAAATAGACAAAAGAATGTCAAGCCGACCAGCGGGCCGAGCCGAACTACCCTAATCGATAATTACATGCTTGGATTATTCCAGTAAATCGGCTCTGGAAATCAATGTATTAACTAGTTAATAAGTTCCACAGAGCCCGGGACCGAAGCAACAACGAACCTAATCAGGATGGCCTTTGGGGCAAATTGTAAGGTTCGGGATGTAGCATAAGCCAAAGCGACCAAAGCTTTCTTTCTTTCCGCAGTAATCGCATTACCTGCGTAGAAGAAATATCGGGTAAGATTGATTCCTACTTTTCCGGAAGCCATAATCGCGAAGGTAGCCGCTATAATAGTAAATATGGTCCTGGCAGTTGAACGGTAGCTATCTCAGCACATACGATAGCAACCTGTGTTCATTGTGCTGTACTTATACTGATGGCCTCCCCCGCTTTTGGTAACATATTATATGCACCTCATTGGCTGGATAGTTTTTATAACCGCCGCTCCGAAAGGCATTTTAATTCTTGCAGTGGTCAAGGGACCAATAACAAAAGTGGGTAGCTAATAATCGTACGTAGGATATTTCAAACAACCGCCGAGCAATTTTCTGGAGAAGCGGCACAATATGTGTTTATAGGGTATGAGGAAATACTAATTAGATGACTGGTCCAAGAATGTGGCCGCATTTTCTTCCTGCTGCCATTGCACGGTCTGCCTGGTTGAGTTTCTTCATCACAGCCAGCGTTAACAAGCTGCACGGTTCTTTGATCTAGCAGTGAGAATATATATAGATCGGCGGCGACGGGTGTTGACATTTTGATGGGGTCGGCGAGCAGAAGGCGCCAAACCCGAAACAGTCACACTAAACCGGAAATGGAGGCGCTAGACCAGAAACGATCATACGCCATACTCGAAGGGGGATGGCGGCACGGCGAGGGGGATCCACTCGCCAGTTGGTAGTTTAACAATATTAGGTAAGAGCGTTAAAGTCGATCAATAGCCGGTAATTTTCGTAATAAGACGTATATAGTAAATTAGGCGCCAAGACATATTTGGTGTGTATTGTAACGAACATACACAAGAAAATTACGCCGAATTATGACTTCAAAATTTCGCATTTAGTCGCAAACCAAGCTGAAGCTGCGCAAAAGAGCTTTTGGTCGACTGATTTCCCGGCGTTTCTTAACGAAGTATCTGATAGGATCAATTCGTTTCACACCACCGCATACTCTTACCTATTTTTATCTGTTTTCGAGATATCCCTTTCAGTCGAGAAACATGCCACCAAATCCCCCGCCAAATAGACCACCCGCTGGAAGAGGGCAGCCAAGCAGTTCAGAGAGCTCCTCGGCCACTCCAGGGCCATCGGGAACGGGAGGAACGGGCCGTGGGGGCTCAGCGAGTGCCAGAGGACGACCGGTGCAGCGATTACAATCTCTCAAGAAGCGAACGCCAGGCGGGAGTCTGGTGCCACTGAATGCGGACGGCTCAACGCCCAAGCCAACACTAAAATTCCAGCCGAAGGTGGTGACACGGAAGAGCAAAGAGGAACGAGAAGCACTAGAAAATCTTGAAGCCCAGAGACTACGGGAAAGAATATCTGCGGCCAATGCTGCTCGACGGACAACTCGAGGAGGAGACAGAGGCAGAGGCAGAGGACGTGGCAGGGGCGGCGCGAGTGGTGCATCTGGGCCTCTAGGGGAAGGAACAGGGCCTGGACGGCATGGAGGCTCCTGGAAGGGCAAAGGCGGCCGCTCTGGCAAGATATCCGGCTTTTATGGAGTGAAGAACGAAACCGGCGCAGACGGAGAGCAGATTGGTGGAGATATCTCTTCTGACGAAGGCAGTGATCACGGACTACGGTTCAGCATCGACCATATCAATCTCGAGAGTGATTCGGAAGGGGAAACATTCGAGGCTGGTGCCATGTCAAAAGGTAAAGCGTCAACGGGGAAATCTACGCCTACGGGTGGAAGTCGTGGACTTCGGCCGGTGCGAGTTGAGAGGCACGAGCATGTTGAACGCTCCGTTGGTATTCCAGCTGAATCAAGCTCAAGTTTAAGCAAATCTGCTGAGCTCAGGAAAAAGGCAAAGGAGAAGGCTGGAGCTGCGGATGATAGCCTCTTTGTCGAGGATGACCATTCCGAGTCTGATGTTGAAGGAGATGACGATGATGTGGTTATGGGAGATATAAAAGAGACTGGCCCTACGTCGGATGGCCCTCGTATCAAAGCAGAACCCACTGATGACGATGCTACCATCGATGATAGTGTCCCTCCTGCTCCGTCTGAAGAACCTGTCCCGAAACCACGAGTTAAACTAAAAAAGGTCAAGGATCCAAGGAAGAAGCTACAGACAGAAGAGGAGCGGCAAGAGTATGATCGTTACGAAGAGGATATCGATTATTTGAAACCCACCCTTGGGAGCCTATCTACAACCGCAGGAAATGCTCCTGATACCTCCGCCACTGCTGAAGTTGGGAAGAAGGATGATGATGACACTGAGGCCTCTGCAAAGCCAGCAACCGATGACCGCCAGGGCCAGCTATTTCTCCCCCAGTCCCCGCCAATGACCCCTAACCTGGTACCGCCAACACCCGAGAAGAACAGTGCAGTTGGACAAGGCGATGAAGCTGTTGTTGAAACTGCCACACCTTTGCCGGCTGCTGGTACAGCCCCGGCAGCTCAGGGCTCTGGGACTATTAAGCAGGAAGAAGGCACTGTCAACCCGGCTGCCACGGCGAGCACTGCAACTCCCCTTGTCACAGCAACAAACAGCACTTTGCCGCGCGGACGAGTAGGTAAACTGAACATACACCGATCCGGCAAAGCAACCATCGACTGGGGCGGCGTCAGCTTTGAGCTCGCGAAGGGCAGCACTGTCGGTTTCATACAGGATGCCGTGATACTGTCGGACAACATGACTGGGGCCGCTGACGGCAGCGCTTCGACCCGCGACAAGAAGCTCTGGGCCATGTCTCAGGTCACTGGCAAGTTCGTCGTTACCCCAGACTGGGACAAGATCTTGGATGAATGATTTGACAGCCTGCTACGGAGTATCATTTTGTGGTCTTCTTGAATCCATGTCGGATGGTGAACTGCTCCACAACTAACTACACTACCAGCGTCTCCCAGCCTCCTGTATCTGGCTAACAGTGACCGCCAGCGCCATCTCCGCCAGTCCATCTCTACCAACATCCCTTCCGGCATCGTCAACTCTCGCTGTCTCTCGTCGAGCTTTTCTTGGTGAGACAGATTTGCATATTGGTTTTAAAACTAGCTCCCACGTGACCATCTTACGTGTCGCCGCAGCAAAAAAGGAGCGAACTTTGATCAAACATCAAAAACATCGAACGGATCAAAGCAAACAACGAGAAGCCAGCTATGGATACTATTTAATCGCTGGTCGCTGGTCGGACGTCAATTATTCATATTCCCTTATTCATCTCGCTGACATCTTCCATTCGAGCTCGCCTGAATTGACGCCAGCGCACACTCGCACGCACTCGCCACGCAGTCAACGCCAACTATCAACCACCTCCTGAATATTTATCCAACTCGCACCCGCCTTATATTTGTGTGTATTTGTTTACAAAACATGTGGTTTCCAAAGGGTCCAGCCCTGCTGGCTATATGCTCTCTTCTATCTGCCAGCGTTTTCGCGGCTGACCGCCCATCCGTGTCATCACCAACACCTGCCATAAAACAACGATCTGACGAAGCACACGATAACTCCCAATTACCATCAGATCCAATCATCAAGGAACGAGCGATTGTCGACGCACCACCAGATCCACTGCCAACCGTACCTACTCAGGTGTCTCCAGTCACAACAATCTGGGTCGATGGAGTACAGAGGGTATACACGCAGACATTCCCGCCTTTCCCTGACCCATGGCCATCTCCAATGGTAGGACAGATAGGCCTGGGAACACTACAGGGAGAGATCGGAAAGACGGTTACGATCAAGGCTCGCAGTGTCCCTACCGACGAGCCCGAGCCAGTGTTTGCGCGCCAGTGTCGAACACTCGAGTGCGGTAAAAGCCGCGAGCAGAAAGCAGAGAGAGCTGGGCTAGAGGACACTGCTTGATTTCAGACCGGGCACCTTGTGTGTTATTGCGCGGAGTTATGCGACTTTGGATCTTTTTCATGTTTTACCAGTGCGGTGGATTTTTGTGTAATGATTTGATATTTATGCCGTCACTGGCAAGCATATATGGAGTTTTGGGGCAGATTTCTGCCATTTAGACATGTATAATATCTATTCTTCGTCTGATTCTCCCTTTAATACAGCTTCCAGGATGTTGCTGGTTAGGCCTTCAGATAGGAGGATGGAATGTCAGCCTCCACACCCAGATCTCCCTCCACATCGACAGATCCTGCATCCTGGCGACTCTGTAGCTATAAATGTATCTCCTTAAGCCCCCTCGACGCCCAACGGGCTACTTATCCTTCTAGTTCAACCAAATAGAACCGTGGTTTAGGTAAATATATCTCCGACAGATGCGCCATCCGTGACTTGGCGGGTCACCAGATCTGCGGCAACACCTAAACAAAAAGATACATCATCGACTATTCAACAGCTCCTTTTTTTTTCCCACTTACCCACCCTCAGTTTTGATAACTTGTCTCTACACTCTTCCTTCGTGCCAAAGGCGAACGGCGCACACTACGGCCTGTCGGATCCTGGCATTTTGCGCATCCTTGCCACTTTTCCCTATTTGTTGAGCCTCGAAACGCGAATCCTACTAGCGGCCACTTCGATCGGACTAGCTGCCAACACCAAGGAGGACACCCTTTTTCTCCCTTGCTTGCTTTTCAACGGGATATTACCTACTGGACTGCACTGAGCATGAGCATATCCAGCTTGCTGCTGGAGAGGTATTCGGTCTCTGGAGCTCGCTGTGGTAGCTCGGTGCCATGTAGCGTCGTCCTTCCTGCCGCATGGATTGACCAATGTTTCGAGCCCTGGGACCTCTGCCATTTGGCATGGCCTCTTTGAGCCCTACGACGGTGTTTGTCGCCCTCGTCCTCATCTATATCTCCTCGTTTGTTCTGTTCGCGATCATCCGCATCGCTACCGGCGTCTCTATACAGCGGATCGGCTACTTTTCACTACGACACATCGCATATTCGCCGCGAGAGGGGGTGTATATCAAGTTCGGAGGTATTGGGATTTCCGTGCATAGGCCCTCGCTCGTCCAGCCTACCTATGTTAGCTTACGAATTAAACGAGCTACCGTCGCGCTTGATTTGAAGGCCCTTGCAAGCTCGCGTCGGAGAGCTGCTACCGCTGCCGCTACCGCTGGACATACACCGGATGGCGTGGCAAAGGATGGAACTGGAGTTGCGCAAGAGTGTGATGCCGTGGGTAACAGTAACGGCAATGGCAGCAGTGATGGAAAGGCCAAGAAGAAGTCAGCGTCCTGGGAGAGGACGTGGAAGATACTGAAGGGAGTTAAGGAGAGACTGAAGCGTTTGCTCAGGCAGATCAAATGGTTGGCTTTGATTGATATCTCGGCTACGGAGACTACACTTCGAATACGAGATGCAGGAGAACTTCATATTGGTGCTCTGACCATGTCCCTGGATGCTAGGCGTAAAGTTATGCAAGGCGGAAAGCAGTTTCGACAGAACGAAGATGCTCCGGGAGAGAAACATTTTCCAGAATGGATATTTAACGCCCGCAATATACTCCTGGCAGTAGATGGCTGTGAACACAAGGAGATATTTGATAATATCGGAATTAATGTTCATGGACTTCTTCAAAATGGCATGGAAGGGTTACGGGAGGTCTCTATTTCAGTCAAAGTGGGGAGGCTTCATATCCCGTATGACGATGTTCGTTCTATCCTGCTACGGATCAAGCTGCTCTCGTTGCCAGATGATATGACCCCAGACGCTGGAACCTCTTGCGAAGACACTGATGACGAAACTGCTCTGGGAAATATAATGGAAGAATCGGACACTGAACAGCAAGATACCCATCAAGGGGAGGAGGTCATGGCCCATCATCTTACCGAATCGAAGGCATTCCTTACCTCCTTGATACGCGGAATCCAGGACTTCCAACTCGCTTTGAGTTTCTTCCGTGTCTCAAGCACCGTGGAAAATCCAGAGCCCATGGAAAAACCCCTCTATTTAAATTTCTACACTCATGAGGTGGGTGTTGACTTTCATAGAATGGACCCTGCCCATCCATCACACAGGATGTACTTTCAACGTGATGACGTTGCCCATCAGGCTTTAATAGCTGCCATCTCGTCGTCAGTATCTCTGGGTGAGAATATAGACGAGCATGATAAGCTGATATACATTCCCATGGCTACAACAACTATCAAAACAACCCTCCCTTCTAAAACAATGGCATTGGCTGGCAGCCACCGAGATGCCGCTGAGCGGAATTCAAATGTCATTTTTGCCAATTTCGTTGTTACATCTCCCTCCGTGGACCTGGAACCTAAACACCTATCAAATATCCTAGCCCTGATACAGGCGAGAGGATCCTCTCCACGTTCTAGTTCTCAAAAAAGTCACTTCCTTATGTCACGACTTCTGCCGAAGGCTGTAATCAAACTCTCAGTCCACGAACCCGTTCTTCGATTTGCGCTCCCCACCTCAGACTCGGCAAGCCCTTCTGACTACAACCTTCTTGTTTCCTCTATATCCTCTATTTCTCTTGACGTAGAGTCTTCTCATTCTATTGCAGAAGGTGCTCAGTATTCCCTGGTCGCCACATACCGTATTTCTTCTCATTTGATTTACTACCAAACAGCTGCAGGAGTTAGGCACCGTCTCCTAGCCACAGACACAATGGACCTAAAGTGTTATATAAATGCAACCACCGAGATTGCGGTTGCTATTTCCGGCTCCATGAACTCATTTTCCATTCATATCCTTAGCGGGGAACTTACTCGTGGCCTGCACCAAGCTGTTGAGCAGCTGAAGAGGCTTATTCCTTCAAAACATAATTCCTCTCGTGATACGCCATCGCCTAGCCTTCTAAGGCGCCTCCCCCCTTGGCTTATTCGTTTCCAATTCGAATCCTCAGCCTTTAGCATTGAAATTGCGGGCTCGGATCCTACTGTTGGTTCTGCTACCAGAGGAATTGTCCTTCATCTGGGTGAATGGTCAGTGGAATATCAACTTCAAAAGCCAAAGCCAAACCCACGGTCCCTGCGGCGCCGAACTCCTAGCCACTCTGCTATCTCGGACGACCCATTCAGGTTTACGCCTACTTCACCCTCGGGGAAGTCTTACTCTCGTCCGTCGGATGGCAGAAGAGTAACATTCAATGTCAGCCAATTGGAGAGTTTTATTATGGAGTCTGTAGACTATATGGAACCAGATGCTTTCCTCTCGGTGCCTCAATTCGAGATTGCCCTGACCACTTCGAGCGATCTTCAAGGCCCGATCTTTCACGTCAATTCCACCATCAACGAGATTATTGTCAAACATTCACTCTATCGATGTTACGCAATAGGTATTGCTGCGACTATTATTAATGATGCATTTTTCAATTCCACCCTTGAGGTGAACCCCCGCGGACTAAAACGCAGATCGTCCTCGATGAGAGCGCCTGGAAAGCCTTCGAAAGTCGAACTCACCACGTTTGATATCAAAGTTCCTTCCGTACAGGTCCAGGGTGTGATGCCATCTGATCCAAGGATACTGCTTCAGGTGTATGGGCTCGTTGCAGGTCGACACCGTTGGTCACCACCTTTTATCCGGTCGCACCTGATCCGACTACATGTGGAATCTCCAAAGGCCAAAGGGACTTGGACCAGAATTATCAGTGTTGGAGGTATTCGTGTTGGGCTTCGAGAGAGCAGGACGAAACAGGCGGAGTCTTTGGGTACCACAAAGTCATACGACATCTCCTCTGATTTTATTCGAGTGGCTGTTCCTCCGCATATGATAATGTACCGTGTGTTTGATAACTTTGTCAACACATTCAAGGCGCTAGAGCTGCTCAACTACCGCATGAAGACTAAGTCAAGCTCTCCAAGCATGACAAAGCCCCCGAGTGGACCAAAATGCGTACCCAAGATATCACTGCGTAGCAAGTCCATAGTTTTTGAGATAGAAGACGATCCATTCGAATGGAAACTCGGATGTATTTATCGTCTCGGTCTTCAGGAGCAGAAACAACGTCTTGCACGCGAGGAAGCATATCATATGAAGCTGAAAAAAGTAAGAGAAAGTCAAGATGACCGTTATGCCACTCTCCGTCTCAGGAGCCAAAATGCCAGGTCATTCACAGAAAGGCCTTATACAAGCTCTCGTAGGAGTGGCGAATACCCAAGGAGCGTCAGCGCAGATAGTCGACCGAGGAAACGGTCTAGATCAAGGGGGAGAAATGCCTATTCAAAAGGCAGGTATGATACTAGCCAGTTACCGACTTTCTCTGACTGTAGTATTCTATCCGCAGATGAGGCTTGGAACCAACTTCAGGCTCACAATGCGCGCTCTTGGAAGAAAAAAATCGATAATTCAATTCGGTTTCAGAATGCAGCAGTTAGAGAACTCCGATCCCTCTTTGTTGGAGCTGACAAAACTCCTGATGGAATGCCAGAGGTTGCGGGGGTGATTCCAATTCCAAGCCGGCCAGGTTTACTTGCCATCAGGATAACAGATTTTGGATTCACTCTGGATGCACCGTCGTTTCCGCTTCATGAATATCCTGAATACCTGCATAGGATTGGGAAAGGCATGCCTTTGGATATGAAGTATGCTTTATTGATACCGATGAGTATCCGACTGGATATGGGAGAAGCTAGATTCAACCTCAGAGACTACCCGCTTGATTTAGTCCATATCCCTCCGTTAGGCCCTGGACAGTCCGCGCGTGTTCCAGCCTGGTCCCTAAAGACAGACTTTGTCATAGCCGAAGAATTTCGTGGACCCGAATCTTCCCGCCAGGTTATCGTTGATATTGTCCCCCCATCCCTTGCTTCTGATGGCACAATGCAGGATGGCTTTTCCCTTGACGTTCGCAGGACAGTTGCTCCCGTGAAGACCTATTCTAACCCAACAATTGAAATTAACACCAACCAGCCTACCACGATATCTTGGGGAATGTCCTACCAACCGGTGATCCAGGACGTTATGAAGATTATTGAGAATTTTACTAAGCCCGAGATAGATCCCTCGGAGCGAGTTGGGTTCTGGGACAAGATACGGCTAAGCTTCCACTCAAGGTTACTATGGGTTTGGAAAGGAGATGGTGACGTCCATTTCAGATTAAAAGGTACCATAGTTTTGTTAATTGATGCTTCGCATTGTGACAAACGCTGACAGTTGATTTCTATAGGCTCCCGTGATCCATACATTGTTACTGGCTTTGGTGCGGGTTTCGTCATGTGCTGGCGTAAAGATGTTCAATGGGGAATCCGTACGAATGACGACCCTCAAGAATTCTTTGCAGTTACCAGCGGCGAATATGTGCTTGCTATTCCTGATTATAATCGTCAAGCAAGGTATTCATATGAATCACCATCGTTTAACAGTGGCACCGCTAGATTTGGGAAGAGTGATGCCTTGTTTAAGAAGGTCATAATGAAACTTTCAGGAAACGTCCGGTGGCTTGCAGGCTTGGTGTTCGAACGAAATGCCAATGGTGCAGAGAGATGTTTTGATTTCAAGCCTCATTACGAGGTTGTCCTACGCAACCCCATGTATTTGAGCCCCCAAGAGTTAAAGGTGAGCCGTCACTCAATCCTAGATACTGGTTCTACAATGAAACTGACTCTGTAATAGGACTATGATGCATTCCGTGGGTTTAGAAGCAATCATATACATCTTTCGTTAGCCGTTGTTGCACCTGTTGCTCGAGAGTGGACCCTTACGAACAGAGAGCCATCGGCTTCATACAACACCGTCCATCTTACCCCCAAGTTCTTTACCCATTTCTTTAGCTGGTGGTCTCTCTTTTCTGGAGTTATGTCACTTCCAGTCCGTCAAGGACCTCTTTTCCCTGGATTAACGAAGACAAGTAAAAAGTTTAGTCGTCATCTCGGCACTATCAAGTATAAACTTTTCTTGTCTCCGCTCTTTGTCTCCCACATCTACAAGCATAAAGACCCAGAGGATTACAAGGAAGATATTGTTTATGCAACCGGGCTGAAAGTGCGGCTAGATAGCTTTATGCTTGATCTACATCAACGGCGAGAGTATACTACCGTGGTCAAAGGACGGCTTGAGCCGACGAAAGCAAGTTCTATGAAAATCAATAGAGCACAGTTGGATTTTATTTCGGCCGACTGTCGTGCAGTATCATCAATTGGCAATTCTGCTCAAGACAGTGATAACGAGAAGGATGGAACCAGCCCAACTTATCCTGGTGTATCTCAGCCTGCAGATATATCAAACTTTACCATTCCAGACGAGGATTTGAACTGGATTGACATGGATGATTTTGTCGAGTTGGATTGGGTTCTTCCAGTAGAAAGCAATCCGAGAACGCAAATTCTTCCACTGGCCTATTCGCCTCGGTTTTCGTTCTTCCGCCAAACGGATCATACCAAAGTAGGGCCAGATGAGCCAGGTTATAGTCCATTTGGAGACGAGCCTACGCATGTATGTGTTATGTCACAGGATCACGACCCCCGACGGGTACAAATCGAGTTGCTTAAGGAACGCCTTAATGTCTTGGAAGCTCAATCTTCATCGCATCACCGTGTTGTTGGCGAATTTGAGCTGCGTTCAATCCGCAACGGCATAGCCGATGAAGAGTCTCGAAGGCAATATGAAACGATGGTCAGGCACGGACTTTCCCTCGAACAGCGACGAAAATTCCTTCAGGATGAACTGCAACGGCTTGAAATGCATTTTGTCCAAAACGGTAACACTAACGAGTCTTCCCGTCGTTGCAGCGAAAACGCTGATCTTCTAATATCCTCAACAGAGGATGAGTTCGCGAGCGACTTTGATAACCGCTTCGTCATTCATAACATCCAATTGAAATGGAACAACTCCTTGAGAAACATAATTCTGCGGTATATACATCAAGTCAACCAGAGACGTGGATTTGTGTACTACATGTCACGTCGTGCAGTGAAGTTCATCCTTGATATTGTTGACGAGCAAGTCAAGGCAAAACGCCGGCATATGGGCAAAAAGCAACAAACACCATGGAATGCTGAACCTCGCTCTCATATTGAGCTTGAAAGAGACGACGACATGTCGACCGAAGAGCGCATTGAACAGCTCCTTAATGATGCAAGTCGATTTGTGAATGCAGAACCGCCTACTCCTGGAGAGAGCAAACATCCTACTCTAAACTCAAAATCGAGTAGCAATATCTCTCCTGAATTCACACCACAGAACAGCTATCATCTGAGACTCATCGCTCCCCAAATTCAGTTGCAAAGCGAGAAAAATAAGAAATCCGTGGCTGTTGTTACCGCCAAAGGGATGCAACTAAAGGTCGTCTCAATTATGGATAAACACCGAGTCTCTGATGATGTTAGTGGACTGGTACAACGCCAATTTACACTTAGCATGGACAGCGCTCAGTTTTTCGTCGCAGATCAAAAGAGCTTCTCTAGCCATATACATATATACTGTGGAAATGGATACGGGAACGCTCCAGGCACGTCATGGCCTCCTTGGGTCTCAGTGGAAGCCATGTTCGACTTTGATATTGACCTTTCTGGGTTCTCAAGAATTATCCAGAAAACATCTGCAAGCTTACGCTACGACAAATTCAATACCTTGCGACTGAAATTCAACGAGAAGGTTGCTGGTGAAGCCGCGGATGAAGATAGGCACGCCGCCTACCCTACAGAACATCGAATCGACCAAATCACTGTTGACTTCCCACAAGTGCGGGCGATCTGTGATTCATCACAGTACTACTCCTTATATATTATCGCCCTCGACTTACTCATGTACAGTGAGCCTCGAGAGCAAGTTCGAACCGAGAAACTGGAAAAGATTATGCTAGCATCCGACTTCAGTGACCTTCGAGGTGCGCCAGAAATTGTCAATCGTCTCCAACAGCGAATCCGTTACCTCGAGGAGATAAAAAGCCTGTTCCAAATTCGCGGCAAATACCTTGACAAACAAGGGTTAGCGGACCGAGTGTCACTAGAGAAAGACCTGATAACGTGTGAAGATGAGCTATTCTTTATGATGAAAGCCATCACAACATCCCAAAGAAAGAGTGACGACCGAGCAAAATCGGCATCTAGTGGACTCCTACACTGGACTCTTGCTGCAACGGAAATCGTTTGGCATCTCATGACGAATAGTAAAGAGCCGATAGCGGAATTTCAACTAAGAGACGCCGCATACGGTAGGACGGATAATAGTGATGGGTCAAATTATAACACGATAGAAGTTGGGAACATATACGGGCTTAACTTACTACCGGAGGCGCTCTATCCTCAAGTTATCCTTCCATACAAAGACAACCATCGAGGAACTCACCCAAAAGACGAGGGTAAAATGCTTCAAGTCAAATGGTATATGCTTGAGGCTATTGCTGGAATACCTGTACTCAATGATTTTGAAGTTACTCTCTTCCCTCTCAAGATACAACTGGAAAGAGAGCTAGGTCAGAAGCTGTTCGAATATGCTTTTCCAGCTGCCGGGCCAAACGCCTTTGAGAATGGAGGATTTTCACCATTTATGATCAAGCAGATAGATCCGCCCAGCGATGACTCAGAAGTTGACAACACAACCAGTGGTGCCAATACTCCAGCAATGAGTACGGCCAGTGCATCTGCGGATGAAAGGCCGCCTTCTCGTCTAGGTACCGTTGAGCAACGGTTAATGCCTACTCTGGCCTTGCCTGACAAACGTCGTTCTCACTCACCCGGAAGGATTAAGATGTCCATGTTGATGACTCCAATCATCAAAGATCCGGCTCCCCAGAAGCGTAAGGCTGAAGATGATAGAAGTCGTTCTACATCACAGGTGCCTACCCGTCGTACTTTGGCGAAGAAAGCATCTGCTGATAGTCTTACTGTGCTGAAACGACAAGCTTCGGATTGGTCTCTCGGAAGTCAAGCTGGAAATAAAGCTGAAGAGAAACCAAAGAGGCCTACCCTCAAGCGACCGCCAACCAAAGTGCATATAGATAAAGCACATGGAGCAGATGATCTCTCTCGGATGATATCTCGCGCATCAAATTTCATGATCCTTACTCATGTGAAGATCAACGATGTTGTACTCTGTTTAAGCTACAAAGGCAAAGGAGAGCGGAATATTGAAGATATCCATGACTTTGTTTTCAGGCTGCCTGTTCTTGAATATCGCAATAAGTCGTGGTCTAACTTGGACCTTGCTCTACGGCTAAAGAAGGATGCAATCAAGGCTTTGATTTCACATGCACCCGCAATACTCGGCAACAAATTCTCCCATCATCGGCCAAACAAGCAGCAACAAAAGCGTCTTCGAGAGCTAGCCAGTTCTTCTCAATTGTTAGACGGCCAGTCAGTTCTGAGCAACCCTCAGTCAGATGGTTCAAATAGTGTCGCCAGTCGTACTTCAACTGAACGATCCGCGTCTCCCGATTTATCCTTGGACTCGCATGCTTTCCAGACTAGTGGTGCGCCATCCACAGACTCTATGGGTATTCCCCCAAGGAGCAAAACAGCCCATTCTGATATTGGTCCTATGGGGTCCTCTGCATTAGAGGACGAAGATGTTAGTCAACGGTCCCACTAATTACTATGCATAAAACTAACTAGTTAGCAGGAGCTAATTGATAAGCCTGGTCGCTCACGACGCCGTTTTACAACTAGTCGAGCATCTCTCAGTAGTGAGAATGCCGCTGATGATACTTCTGAGAGGTGAGGTCCACTTCTTATGGCCTTTGCTTTGCTTTTATTTTCTTTTTAAGGTTTGATATCTAATTTCGTATTCAATATAGACAACGACGAAAGCCCCTTTCTTTCCTTGGACGCAAGATTCTTGGATCACTGGATTAAGTCTAGTACGATTATACCCAGAAACTATAGGCTGAATACCCATATATTACTCACTGGGTCTCGCCCGGTGTACCTCTGCTACCGGACTAGCTGCCATTTTATATATCATTCCTCTCGCTTCAAATTTCCTTCCAACAGCATCCTCTTCTGGTAGTACCACTTTTGAGCATAAATTATAGCCAAAGGCTACTTCCACCCCTTCCATGCATATTATTGTTTCGTTTTGTTTTATATCCATGTGTTCCAAAACTGCATTTAACGTTCCGTCCTATTAGCGGTGGAAGGTGGTGCATTATTTATCTCTTGTTCTCTGTTTTATCCTGGGGCCATGGTATACCTTTCAACCTTGGATTGGCGCTGGAGTTGCCTTTACTGTTCTTTCGCTCTGACATTGTTTTTCCTTATTAAGCATCGTTCTTTTGTTCGGGTGGTTTCCCTGTTACACGCAATTTTGTCTCCATTAGGGAATCGGATGATAGATGGATGGACATTTGGATACTGTGGTTTTCATTTGGTTTTTTCATGGTTAGAACACTGGGTACTCTTACTTTTGACTCCCATCAACTGTTATTATTATACGTGTGGGGTTTCTGTATCCCTCCCTGGTTTTATTGAGACAGTGCGTATATAGTAGAAACAATACAAGCAGTCGAGTGATATACAAGAAGCGGAATCCCGAAATGGGTATGCCATTCCATAGATGCTATCATGCTCGTAAAATGAGGTAATAGAAAAATCTCAACGCTATTTTATAATAATACAAGTTGGGACAAATAAACGTATGCGGTAGATGCAAAAAATTACCGTCCATACCTTAGCTCTTATAATAATTCCACCGAAGTTAGGAAATAATTATACAGTCTCAGAATCGTAACCCGAGGCAGCGTTGTTATTGTCAACTCTATCCGGCTTTACTGGCCTCTGGAATGGTAATGAGGACATTAACCTGCCGGAAGCAGATATAAACCGAGTCTGGGGTGTAGCACAAGTGATGTCGTCGGTATAAGGAATCCCGTGGAGGGAGTATTTTCCCCAAGCAGCCTTCTCCTTGCGAAGATCAGCCTGGACCCAGGGAATAGTTATAAGGACCCAAGTTCCGGCCCACACGAAGGGTAAAGACCATCCAAGCTAGATGGATATGTTAGCCTCAAAAAAGAAACTGCCAAATATCAAAAACATACCGTATACGCCACGTCTCTAGGAGTTGTAAATACCAGAGCAGTGATCACGGCTGCGAAAATGACTGAGCCGCCACCCCAAAAGCAATTCATTTCAAAGAGCATCTGTCGGAAGTAAGGGCTAGAGAGATATCTATCACGGATTGCCCTTCTGTATACCTGCCCACCCCCACCATCCACGGCAACAACGTCTTCAATCAATACGTACAAGGCTGTGGGCATGACGTATCCCTTAGGCGTTGAAGATATGCGGAAGGGGGCCTGGTAACCTAAGGCACGGAGAAGATCGAGGGTTAGATGGACGAGTCCAAAATAAAACATAACAGTGGGCAATGGCATCGCCAGGAGACGAACTAATGGAGCGAAAGTCAGAACCAGTAGGCCTTAATATATTCAGGGATGTACTTACTGTACGGTTCTTCTTGAACAGTTCCTCTATAGGTACGTGAGGTTAACAATAATACTCCAAACGAGGCGTTCAAGAATGCACATACATGATTAGTTCCACTGCCAGGATGAGCCATACTATCGTGAAATTCACTTGAAAGAAATCGAGCTATCTAGCTTGTTAGCAAAGTAAAAAAAAGTTTCCAAAGCTGGCAGGCATACCCATGACCTCCTTGCATTCAACGGCCTCACTTTTGATCCCTTTTTGAATAGGTTATAAAAGCGATAAAAATATTCAACGACGGCAACTCCTCCAAGCGCAGCGGTGCTTATTGTAAATACTGGAGTAATAGAATATATATCAGCACCTGGTTTGATTTCTTGATAAGGGCACATATACTTACCCAAGTTGTGTGATAGATTAGTGCAGTACCATAAGGTAAAGTAAAGAACCAAGGGCTGTACCAGAGTATCAATTATAAAGAGTGTCCAAAATATAGAAATCGATCGTTTTCTGGACCTGAGTGAGTAGGGGAGTTCTGGTGGTCCAGGAACCACGGGAGCGTCTGGAACCATGGGTTTGTCCATCCTCTATGAAGCTATATAGCCTTCGCGTTCATCAAAGATTGGACGTGCAATCAATCGGAAACAGAAGCAATGACGGATGAGCTTAAGTTTGTAAACCAGAAGTACTTGTGCACAACTGTGATATTGTCGGACGTAAATAAGAGATGTCCATGATTCCGCCGGAGAGGGATGGAAGAGTGGCGAACATCTTATGTCTTATATAGCGAACCAGCCTGGCTGCGAGAGACTCTTCGGCAAAAACGGGTTCTTTCTTGACGTTCTGGAAGGTAAAAATAAAGCGCTGGGTGACGTCATAGGGCTGACAAAAGTTTTGGAGGCTCGGCTTAGTAATTTTTGACATAATCATGATGATATAAGCGTGAGTGAACCTCGATGTGTCATGTGATACGTAGCACGAAGTTCGAAACCCGCGCTTGCCACGAAAAAAAGAGACGTAAATTATTTTAATCTTCGTAACTATCCAAGACTCCAAAGAGCCGCAATAAGAGCTACGCAGCCATGCAAAGGAGTAAAGGGGGCGATGGCTGCGAGTTTGAAAGACCTGATCGAATACTTGCTGGAGGAGATATCTTTACGCGGTGACCAAGGTGAGACGCGGTGCTCGGCAGGCTGCATCTTGACTAGTTTCCATTGGTTATGATCAAACATACAGGAGGGAGCTAACCAATTGATAGGAGTGCCTCCAGCAGAAGTACTTACGTTTATTGATGAATTTTATGCGCTGCGGCGCGAGAAAAATGCTAGAAATGGTGTGGCAACACGCCGTATACCCAATCTTGACAGACGGTTCAAGTCCACCGTTTGGAAGTGGCTTACGGAGCACTCTGAAGTATCAGTTGGCAAAGATAGAGAGGGTAACTCTCTTACACTGGACGATGTGGTACCTCATTCACAAGATGATAACACCACAGAGGCGGCTATTGATCCAGCACTAGGGCCGGCCCCTGGTCGCCGGGGACAAGATGTGCTTGTTTTTGTGTCGCTGGAGCGAACCTGGCTTTCCATCACTGGTCATGAACCGGATTCCACCAGGGTTTTACCGTTGGAATTTGCTCTGCTATCAATTATAGCATCTCGAAAAGAAAAGGGCATCATTCAATCCGACCTTGTCCGGCTGAGTGGACAAGATAAGCGTTCAGTTCCTAAAAGGACTGACTTATTGCAAGAGAAAGGATACATTGAAAAACGAGCCATACAATACCAAGCTGCGAGAACAAGTCTGTGTACTCTGAATAAATTCGCCGGACTCGGACCAGGGCAGCTGTCTTATGATCCTTCATCAGTCGTGGAACCCGGCTCAAAATCGACAACGAACAAGATAATAGACTTCACAGTTTTACGAGAGAAGCTCTTTGAGATGCTGAGGGAGTATAAAGTCATTACTAGGAATGACCTTAAAGAGAAACTCGGAATGCAAGACCGTTGGCACGGGAAAATATTAAGAAGAGCTATTCGAAAATTTGAGGCTATCGGCTGTATTCGACGAGTCCGTGCAGTATCCGAGTATTCGAATGCAATGAAGTCACTGCATCCTTCAGTAATGCTGATACGTGAGCCAACGGAGAAGGATATTAAATTGTTCCACGAAGACAGTAAGGGACTGATGTCATCTCTGGAGCAGTTGGACGCAGACTTGGACGAGGAGCAAGGCCAAGAAATCGTAGTTGATCCTAGCCTAGAAGGTGATTCTACTAACTATGTTGTTGATGTCGGTCGGATTGTCCCCCAATGGACGCCGGATAGAACAATAACTAATTTGGTTTTTGATACTATTCATCAGTCTGGCACTAGAGGGATCTCTAACAATGTTAGTTTATCTAATCCCTTAAAATGTCCTTGGAAACTAATATATTCATTATTTAGGACATCAATAAATTAACTATGGGATCTTTTTTCAGAAAGCCACTGGAGACCGTTCTCTCTCGATTGACTAGCTCATGGCAGAGCTCACAGCCACTCCATCTTCGACACCTAGCCATTCTCCGCGACACTGCGCTCAACAAAACTGTATATTATTATATACATTATTCGTTCGACCATTTTTCCTCCCTTGTGAGCAATGGCCATGCTTCTTGGGATGCAGTAACTGGAGCCCCCAGGTCCGGAAAACGAGTGTTAAACGCCCCCCCAGCCAACGCAAAGGCTACCTTGGACAAATATGGCTTTCCAATAGACGTCTCGCAACCGCTCTTACGGAAGGGGAATGCAACGCTTCGTGAATGTTTGGAGGCTTCAAAGCCTTCGAAATGGAACCTTACATTCAACGACCCTATTGCAATTTCTCTCTTGGATGGCACATATAGTAGGTTTTCATTCACTTTTGACTATTTAATACGTAGCTAACTGGAAATTTCAGCCGTTGACTTCTTCAGGAAAGGTGGCCTTTCGAGGTCGGCACTCGAGCGTGCTAGAGATGCTGGAGTACTTGAATCAGACGAGAATGAACTGTTTGGACCCAATGTTCCTAACGGCGCTCAGTCTGATGATGTCGCCCAATCGACTCCTGGTTATCAGGAAGACATGGAAGACATTGCCCCTCGTGCGACTAAACGGCAGAAAGTTGTCACAGATCCATATGAGGGATTGACCGGAAAGGAACTCCTTGAAGCGCAAGGCCTAGATGAAGGATGGACGGAGTACAGCCTTCTGCTTATGGACCGTCCATCAACTGGGGTATATATAACACCGTTTGGAAAACGTCGGCCTGTTGGTAAAAAAAGAGGACGTCCAGGTAAAAGTCGTATTGCCGTTTTCAAGTCACCGAGGTTAAAGGAATTTGACTGGTTTGTGCCCCAAGCATCACCGGAACCACGAGATGAAGAAACAACTTCAATCATTGAAACACACTTACAAGCAGGGTCCGGGAACCTATCCATGGAAACCCGCCCTTGCCGCCCGGTCAGGGCTGCTGCTCAGCGGCAGACTTATCCTGAAGTCGATAAAGAAAGACTAGAGGATACCGAACAGCAGCCTGCCAATAACGAGGAATTGGATACTGAGTGGAACCTGAAGAACCGCCAGGTATCAGGGAAAAGAAGAGCTCCAGACGCCGGCGGGCCAGTGT
Source organism: Trichophyton mentagrophytes (assembly GCA_003664465.1). Taxonomy (NCBI): domain Eukaryota; kingdom Fungi; phylum Ascomycota; class Eurotiomycetes; order Onygenales; family Arthrodermataceae; genus Trichophyton; species Trichophyton mentagrophytes. The sequence continues at coordinate 29,760 of QQSR01000197.1, forward strand.
CTACTGGAACAGAGGAAACTCCTCGACGCCGGAGGGGAAGACCGCCGAAAAAACGGAAACTTGATACTGAAGTGGAAGCTTCAACTGCACCTTCTCCCGAGGGGAGCCCGTTGGTCGATGACAATAGGTCAAGATTGGGGCAAACAACAGAGCTACTAAATCCCGTCCCCAACGATGACATTGAGCTGACCGAAGCCCCAGTACGTGAAACACAAGAGCAGGAGTTGATTGTCCTCTCCCCTAAAGATGCACAAGCCACAGCTCCTTGTGCTCCAACAGTTGAACATCCCGAAGAATCACTCCCTGAAGAAGGTTCAAGAGAAGCTGAGTTGAAGAAAGAGCCTATATGTGATCTATATGGAGAGCCTGTCGCTGAGACTTTGCAGACTGTGAACAAATCTACTGGAAATTCGGGAATAACCACCGAACTTACCCTTCCTGATGCCCAGAATACATCGGACACCTCTATTACTAGGATTGATGAGATCAATGGAACTCTTAAGCGAGATATCAGGTCCGGGTCAATCGGCGTGCTCAGAAGAAAGATTCTTCTAGACATCCTCGAAAAGGGAGGCGGTGTATATCCTATGGGAAGTGAAATGTGGTATCCGTTTACGACTCAGTGGCTGAAAACAAATCAAAGCACAAAACCTGATGCACGAACAGTTAAAAATGCAATGAGAACCCTCATTGAAACTGGAAAAGCTAGGAAGCACACGTTCAGCGGGAGGAACTCTAAAGGCCTCATGGTGACGAAAAGCATTTTGTCCTTTCCGGAAATTTCAGGAAACCATCCAAAATTAAGAGCCATGCAAAAGGAAATGCTTGATGCAGACCCCCAGCTTTATCTTCCCTTAGAGGTTGAAATTGATCCAGATCTGAGAAAGTCAAACCGTGGATTCTTGGGATACGGAGTGAAGCTTCCTGATATTGATGGGGAAATTAATGTGACACTTCATCAGCCTCCAGCCATAACACGCAGACCACCACCTAAGGGAGGAAGACGATGGAAAATCCACAACTTCGAAGGCGAACTCTTTGAGTTTGATATCAGAGAGCTATCTTTTCCTTTTGACTCTCCTCCGACTCAAAGATTGGAGAGCATACAGCGGTTGGCGCAAGGGCGTTCTTATCTAGCTTCCTTCGGCTTACCGTCATCCAGCGGGAGCTCGTCTCAACATACGAGGTACCCTGTACCTGCATTACCGATATCCTCAAAAACAAGATACATGGTAACTCCGGAGTCAATGCTCATGTGTCCACTGCAAGTATATCACTCGGCGACGGGGACGTTTGGGACAGGTGCCTACATTCCTGGTAAATATAGGGTGTACCCTAAACATCATCGTGAACATAATATGATACGGCCGGAAAATTTAGAAACCATCTTGTCGCAAAGAGGCAATCGCAAGTTTGATAGCTCAAAGTTTTCCGACCCAGTGTCTCACCAGTTCTTTTACGATGTGGACCGGATCAAATACTGGGAGCACCGATACCCAGAAATATTTGAGATGCCCAACGATGATTTTGTCTACATACATCATACCATCGAGGAACTCCCAGAATGTCCGCCTTTGGAAGGTGCGATAAAATTTGAAAGCGATGCTGTGGCCATTGCAGAGATAGAGCACACGCGAAGACTGACAAGGCAGCTAGCTAGGAGAAGCCAGGCTCCTGAAGCTGTTTTTGCGCGTCATTTTGGCTCTGACCGGAGGCAAAGATGGAGGGAAGGGGAGAGGCACTCTGAAACTACACGCAAACTTACCCAACTACAGGAGTCCAAAGCGGCTGGTGAAGCTGATAAAATTAAGAATCACAAGACAAGACGTGTCAACTCTTTACCAGCCAAGGTGACTCAACGGCTTATGGTAGCCATGGTTGTCGTACGCACCCTGGCTGGGGGGTTAGAAGGAAGAATGGTTGAGTGGGCTTTGATTACCCCCCTATTCCCGGACTATACACCCAAGTTCGTCCATGACCGTGGGAGACTGTTAACAGGGAGGCATAGACTGCAGCTGTCGAAAATGCAAAATGATTTTCAGGAGAAGTTTGCAGATGCCTATGAAAGGGGAGAAGTGCCACCAATCAATTTCGATAATCTAGAAGCTTATGACTGGGAATGGGTTGTCGATTGGGCGTGCAGGAATATGGAGGAGCCTAGTATGGGTAGGCTTCCTAACCTCCCGGCGTCTCGCCGACAGTTTGACAGCCTATTTGAGATTCGAACGGAGTCAAGCCGGCAGATTGATGAAATCTACCATTATACGCCTCCTACAACTATACCCAGGAAACGAACGCTCTTGGGAAATCTGTTACTCTCTAATAATATTTCAGATAGTCGGTCACCCAGACCAAGGGCAGCCGAACTCGAGCTCCTGGATGTGGCAAAGACATGGGTGCGTGCGAATGTCGTAACACCTGAAGAGACCTACAAACCGGCAGAAGCTGGTCAAATCATGAGGCAATTTGGCGAGGATCTCCTGGGAAGGGCTATCCAATCCCTTATGACCGAGCGCGTCATCTCCATGGGTAACAAGGGTCGGGTAGCCCCTGGACGCAATTTCGATCTTACAGAGCAGTTCCTTGGTACCCTCACACGCAGACGCCCGGTTGAATTAACACAGCTGAAGCAGGCCTCTTCTTTCAAAACGGAGGTTCTCGACCCTGCTCTGCTTTCTGAAGGGTGTTATTACGTGAAGTATGACGCTGCGGATGGTGATATAATTACACTCCTCAACCTAGCTGCAAAGGGCCACATTGTACTAGTACCAAGGGACCCTCCTCGGAACAAATATGGGTTAACTGAGGGAGGTTACCTGACAAGGCTGATGGATAAAGGAAAGCTGCGTTTTAACGTTGAGGTTCACCCCGCCCACGGCCGGTATCTGTACGGAAATCCCATCAGCCAGGCATTAAAAGATACTCCGATACCAAAAGGCGATCTGGGTAACTTTCCGGTTAGCTCGGAGTCATTGACACAGATGCCTAAAGTTCCACTGTGGTTTGATGTGCACTCTCAATTTGTGAAGATAGTATGGGAGCTCGTTTTGAGTGCGGTCCTTGGTGTACTTGTTGCTCGACCGGCCATTGCAGCTAAAGGCATAACACGTATGCTGGAGCCTTGTCTAGCGGAGTGGGAGACACTTCTAGTTTTAGGCTGGCTTGCTGATGTTGGGATTATTGAGAGGACACAAAGCTTAACCGAGAATCATTCCGAAGATACAGGATGGGTTGTAGGCGAGTGGTGGTGGATGGTACTTGGGACATCCGATAACGGCTAAATGTAAATCTTGCTATGTATATTAAGTGTATTTATCTTGATAATTAAGCATATCTTAATCATTTCCAGACCGGATATACCTTTTTTAACTTGCTTGAAGTGATTGTTTTAGGATGCAGAATTTAAACTCTTCATTTCAAGGTAAAATATTATATATATAGCAAACTCTGGACACCGTTGTAATGACTTCCAACCACCTTGTAACGCCAACACCCGGATTAAGAAAGATCATGAGATGACGAATTCTTAAATCATAACTCCAGTTTGTAGTACAGACCCGCTGGCCCGGCTAATCGTCGCCATTCCGGGTACAAAGAAAAAAGAACGCTGAAAGATTTGATGTGATCAAATGTCCGCCGGAGCAAACAAAACCTTCCGAAGAATAACAAAAGCCAAGGCACATATGACTCCTAAAATGGCTCTGTCTAACCAGGGGCCGTCGTCTTGGTCAGGGGTATGTCGGGTCGATATTTGTGTGCGATTATGGTGAGGTGCCAATGACACCTGGGGTCGAATATCTGCGGTCTGACTTGGGTTTCCAGGAGCCTCCGTTGGAGGTAGATTTTCCATCGCTGAAGTCTCCGCTGGCGTAGAGTTGTTGAGGCCAGATGTTACGGGTTGATGCACTTCTCCGTTGCTATCGCCTGGTTGGGACGTTGGCTCTAGAGTAGGTTCAGAACTAGGCTTCGATCCCTTCTCTAGCTCATCGCGATAGCCGAATTTAAGGCCTTCAGGTATCCTATCAGCGCTATTCTGCTGTTCCCCTGGAGCACCCTCATTGTCAACATTCACGCCCCTCTCACGGCACATATCTTGCCATTTCGATAGGATCTCTGCATTTGTTTTTCCATCAGGGCAGCTTGGGCAGACCCAATCTCTACTCCGTTTTGCCCAGTCCTTCCTAGCTTCGCTGCTTGCATCTAGCCCGCCAACCTGACCCTTTGCTTCGCCGTCCATGAAACTTCTGATGGCAGTCAAGGCGGTCCGAATACCCCAGGCTGGTTGCCAAGTTTGCTCATGATGCCGGCTTATACTAAGGCATATCTCGCGGTTAACCTCAAATCGGCCGGATGGGGTTAGGAAACGAAACGAGGGGGGCCGTAGAGGATATTGCGGGGGAAGGAGGATGCGGCCATGGTATATGCCACCAGCATAAGGTGATGGGGCAGGAGGCCCTGCAAGGGTAAAATGCCACTCAAAGAGGTTTGAGTCAGACAGCGGATGCGCATGGAAGTGAGGAGATGGCGAGGAAGATGACGGAGAGAGCTCTTGGGCCTCTTTCATGAGCCGCCGCAGGGTCGTGTTATTAGCAGACATGGCGAAGGGAAACGAAGATCGATCAACCTATGCTATTCGAACAGCAATTTTTCCCCGGCATCTGCATCGTTTAGCTCATCCGGTCGCCTTGTTGGTTCGAATATCGACAGCGTAGTAATTTCGGGCTGCTGTTTGTTGTTTCTGGCTATCAAAACATCCAAAGCGATGATCCAATGTTGGCCTCCGTCAAATCGCCGACCTCAGGGAAACTCTCACGTGACTAACCAAATTCGCACTGGACAATTTATTTATCCACCTTTGAAGAATTGAATATTGAACATTGAAGCACTGCAACTTTGGGCTTCACTGATTGAAAGGTCCTTTAGGGAGTCAACGGACCTTACAATTTGGTTTAAGGATCTGTTATTTACATAGTGTTTCAAACGGGGGTCTGGGAGAAACGTTTTATCATTCCATTCACACACCGACACTAGCCACAGCCTTCAACACCTTGGTATATTCATATATATTCGAAAAAGAAAATGGAACGAATTACTCCGTTGAGATCTGTTAAACAATACTTAATCTTCCAGGCCCGACACGCCAGCATTCCAAAGAGACGAAATCCAGCCCCTGGTCTAAAGAACGGCGTGAATGAATACACTGTGCCGAACATAGACATGCAAAAGTCAAAAAAGCAGTAAGATTACAGGAAAAGGGCAAAGGGAGGAGAATGATCCGAGTAATCAATCCCAGTTGACCCATTCTTCCGTCACCCCTTTTGCAGTGCCGTTAGCGAGGGCTTGTTTAGCAGTATTATTTGCTACAAGAGCATGCTGTTCGCCAGCCTCGTCAGAACTCGTACTGTAACGATCAGAGGCTTCATCAATGTCTTCCTCCCTTTCCCCTGGCCGAGGACGAGGGGACATCGGTCGTAACGTTTTCATCGAGACACCGGTGGACGGCCGGTCTTCGACACTGCTTCCCATATAAGGTGACGCCCTCATATTTCCCGTACTGTTGAACCTTCCAGTCCATGTATTTCCCGGGTGAGGTTCAGAGGCATGCCAGGAGTGATGCAGGGCTGTAGTTGGCAGAGACCGGCTTGTTTTCGCCGCCCGCTGCCAGAACTGTTGGCGCTGGAGACGTTCTTCTTCCCACCTCTGGTGTCGCTGTTGTTCAACCCTAGCTTTGGCTTCCTGCCATTTGCTGCTAGGTTCCCAGCGCCATCCATCACCAATGGTGGTGCAGATCGGGATGGGCCAGAGGAAGGGGTTTGGCCCAAAGAGGTGTAGCAAGTTTCTTCGCCACCCAAGGTCAAATGCATGGGGCAGCTTCTCACTGTCACACTCTGCTAGGTATTCTTCATACCTGTCGTGCTCCCGGGCTCTATCGAGTTCTCCGTAAGACCTAAAGAGAGATTGCTGAGCTGGTGTTTGGTATTGCTCGCAGTGCTCGTCAGGGTTGTAGTCGTTGTGCTGATGTCTTGGGTCTGGGATTCTCGTTCCTATTGTAGGCGAAGAGCGTTCTTCGCCTTCTTCTGCGCGAGTGACGCCCGGAATCGCATTGGCATGCATATCAATAAACTGCTGCCCGTAGCCCTGAAGGGTTCTGCCGAAATCTTTCGTAGTCGTCCCCATTGTTTGAGCGTCTGGCTGGTGGTGCTGCCATTCTCTCCTTTGTCGATCCAACGTCTTCCTGACGGGCGCCAAATATCTTGTCTTCTCTAAACATTCAATAGTCGTCAATCCGCGGAACGAGAGACTAATATGCCAACCTGTAAAGCCGCTTAACACCAGAGACATCATTCCCGAAACAACGGCCAGTATTATCACATTAACCGGCAAAAAACGTTCCATATATTGCGCATCTCTCATCATCTCATCCCATACCCAAAGCACCGAAACGGCAAAACAGACATAACAAAAAAGGCATGTATATATCAAAAACAGCAGAAAAGCTTTATAGTTGTACATTCCAACGCAAGTGGCCAACCACGGGCAGTGGTGGTCCATTTTCAACACACAGCGTCCGCAAGTTGAGCAGTGATGTGTCCGATCTGGTTTCCGGCACCGACATTTCTTGCAGTAGCGCAGTTCTCCCATGGAGTTCACCGTGACAGAGCTATATTCAGGGTCTTCGGTGGTTGGGAGATGGCTGTATTGATGCCTGGATCGGCCGTGTGTAGAGGTTTTTAGGGGCGTTCCGGGGTCGGTAAAGACCGCAAGCGTATACGACGTGTTCATCAAAAGGTAAAGAGAGATTCCAAAAACGCTGCCCAATGTCCCTGTAGCCTTGTTAGATTTTCCGTCAAAGACATAGCTTATTTGAATAGGGATATGCGTACCTTTCCACCAACTCCTTGTGTGATATATACTGACTCCGGCTTCTACCCATACCGCCCACGTCGTAAGTCCGTATACAAAAGCAAGAGGAAAATATTTGACGGCGTTGCAGAGAAGTCCTTCGCAGGTTTTTGCCAGTCCGCTTCTTCGGCGCTTCGTGGGAGATAAGGGCTCCGGCACTGCAGAAGCAAACGCCTCCATGGTGTCGAACGTGTGGCAGAGGCACGCTGAAGTTATTCAAGGACTGCTCGAGAAGATGACCGGTTCATTGTGGGAATTTGTGGTTACGTAGTTATCGGCGGGTAGAAGGAACCGAGCCAGCTGGGCTGGGCTGAGGATGGAAGTGAATTAAAATAGGGCGCTTTCCGGATCGAAAGGAGGATATTTGCAGGGCAGAGGAACAGGCGCCGACCTTGCGGCGAATCTTGCAACGCGTGCGATTTCTTTTATTTTAGCCTGCCCTGCTGCCAGTTGTTGAATAGAGAGACAGATAAATGAAGGAATGGATGGATGGATGATGATGAAGATTGCCGATGTTTGCGCTGGTTAACTAACTGCGATGGATGATGATGACGCTTGCGCCTCGGGATCGGCTGACGCAGCTTGGCGGATCGGACGACGCTGGCTACCTGGTTATGGGAGATACTGGGACTTAAACATGGAGAATCGCTAGCTAGCATATGAAACTGATAGAGACGATGAGCTCTTGTTCTTCGATGCCTGGATTTTGTTGAATACGAAGACAAGGGGGAGTTATGTACTATTGACATTGGCCTAATAGTCGCGCTTGGTCTGGACAGGGAATGCCTGCCTTGCAAGAATTTTCGGTCTTGTGTGGCTGGCAAGTGAAAGAAATCCATCTCCTTGACTCTACATTCCGGTCGGAGATCGTCTTCGGTCGAGGATGATATCTCGCCATTTGCTTGAAGATTTTGCTTGATCGATCTATTAGTTAACGGGAGGCAGCGGGCTTGCAGCTCTTCCGACGCATCGGGGGGCGGAACTAGGGCATCTGGTCTTCTTTTTTCGGAGGAGGACTGGACTCAATATGCTTCTCCTTGATCCTGGCAGAGTAGATGCAGAGGTATCAGCCACAGTACTTGACAGATCAGTGGGAGCAGGACAGTAATGCCCAACCCGAGATTCTGCTTTATTTGCGGCTGCTCTTGTATTCAGTGAAGGGCGTTGACACCGCATTAGAATAGCAGGACGATGCTACTTCGGCATCTGTGGATGTCAGTGCCCTAGTATACAGAGCAGTCAGTTAGATGGCTAGTATAGTCATCTTTGGAAGATATACTCATCGTTCTCTCAACTCGCTGTTGTTATGGTGGCGAATATACAGGCTTTTAGCCACGCTCACTATCTTGCAGAATTCCTTGCCGGTTATGGATATACCACTGCTGAAGCTGTATCAAAGCTGCCACTGACCGTATACAACCGCGAATGAAGACCACTAGGGGGGGTATCTCTGATCGGAGCTCGATATTCGAGCTGTGTCTCCAGCATTTTGGGGGGCAAGTGTATCACGGCTAGAGGCAAGAATCAATACCACATTAAAGGAACAGCAAGAAGGTTGATGGTTGATGGTTGATAGCTAAATACAAGACTTCTATCTACCTATCTACCTATCTAATCTTTTCTGTTTTTTTTTTTTTTTTTTTTTTTTTTTTTTTTTTTTTTTTTTTGGGAAGAGAACACATTTTAACTCCTGTCCCGGTTGGATTTTGTTTTCCGTTTTTTTTTTGAAAAAAAAAAATATAATGAATTAAATGTATGTCTTGTGTGTCATAATATTATGT
>QQSR01000198.1:0-38101 GCA_003664465.1 Trichophyton mentagrophytes
GGGGAAGGCCTTTTAAAACCCAGAAAAAAAGGACCCCAAAAGCCCCCCGTTTAAGGGCTTTTTTTAACCCATGGCAAAGAAAAATTTCCGGAGAAAAATATTTGGGAATTCCAAAAAAAGAAAAAAGGAAGAAATTCCCATAAAAAAAAAAAAAAAAAAAAAAAAAAAAAAAAAAAAAAAAAAAAAAAAAAAGGTTCGGGCCTCTGGTACATACTGTTTGTGCGATCTTCATCTTTCATGCCGAGTTTGCAAAGGCCAAAGTCACACAGCGCAATGTGACCGGAATAATCTAACAGGATATTTTCGGGTTTTAGATCTCTGTAGATCACTTTAAATCCGTGTAAGCATTCTAGAGCGCAAAGTAGTTCAGCCGTGTAGAACCGGGCCCTATTGATATCAAACCGTTGTTCACGCTGAAGATGATGGAAAAGTTCACCACCGTTCACAAATGCCAGAACTAGGTATAGTTTTTCGGGCGATTGGAACGAGAACTTTAGTGGGACAATGAACGGATTGCTAATCTGCGATAATACAGATCTTTCGGCCAAGGTATGTTCCACTTCAGAGCGAGAGATGATGTGGGCCTTTCGAATGGTCTTCATAGCATATATCCGTCCAGTGTCACGTTTCCTAGAGGGGTAATATTAGTTAGTATATACTGAGAGTTACTGCAATAGTATGTGAACATCACATTCGTGGCCGCTCGGTGTCGACTTACATGACTTGCATAACTTTGCCGAAACTGCCTTTCCCAACAACTTTCAGGAGTTCGAAGTCAGCCATTGTCAGACTACGCTGACGGTTTTCCACGAATGAAACGCCAATTTTTATGCTTCCGGTGCCAAACTGCAGGTCAATCCACTCAGATCCAAGCTGGCCAAGTTGCTTCTCTTTCTGGGCAAAAGCTGCTGCAGCCTTTTCGCGCTCCTTTTTGCTGGCTTTCGGGTCTTCAACAAATCGACGGGGCTCTTCAAAACGAGGGTTAATTTTGCAGGCCCCGAGAAAGATATCATCGCTGCGTCCACTTCCAGGGCGTGCTGCAGGGTTTCGGATATAGACTTGAACATTTAAATCGGTGACCCGAGAAACGTCGAATTTGAAAGAAGTATTGTCACCGGCCCACAGTGGGTTTTCTGGGGTGCCTGAAACAGAATCGACAAAAACCTGGAGTTTATCAAAGTCCAGGAGGGCGTACGGCAAATGTTTTGTAGAGTATCTTCCATGGTTTGTCGGAGCCGCGTTGATTCCGCCACTTGTAGATTGTGGCCTCATGGGATGGGCAAAGGAGTTCGGGATGTGTGATGCATGAGAAGAGGAGCTTGGCCTCATCGAAGCAGAGTATGAGCCACTCGAGCTTTGGTAATGGGAATTAAAAACTTGTTCATAATGAGGGGATAGGGAGAACCCCTTTCCTTCATGGAGTGTCACAATCAGGATACCGGGCTTCAACGAATCTGCAGGTTGGTTGGCGGTTGCCTCGGAAGCAGCTATATGGATACAGACACGTATTAGCAGGTGCTAGTTAACACCCAGGCGGCCTTGGTAACTTCAGAGGGTGCCGGTTCTCACCTATGGAACTTGTGGAGGAAGACGCCGTTGGAGTCTTGCTGAGAGGAGCTCCCTCGTCGGCGGAAGGCTCTGCCTTAGGAGAAGAAGCCGTAGAGGACCGGCTGAAGGTGTTTGCAAGGGGCGCCAGATGCGTTTCCTTAAGTTCTATGTAGTTAACATATCTCTGTTAGCCTCTGTGAACCATGTAGTAAATGTATCTCCATAGACCAGACTGAGAGGACTACTATACTTTTAGTTAACTTCCACGACATCTTGAAGACATATAACCCTGGAGATTGACAGAGCTGTCTATCTAAAGAAGCCCGGGTCTCTTCTAAAGGGGCGTTAATAAATACCCCAGGGTGTTGGCGTCAGGAACAAGAGGAGCAAGCCTAATAATAGGAGGCGGCGGGTGTGGGGGGGGGTTTATCAGTTGGGTAAATGAAAGAGTATCTTTCGCTATAACACCATGAGGGCAGAAGAAGAAAAGGAAAGTTGGTAAAAGAACAAAAATAAAGGAGCGATAGTCTTCCTGCCCACCAGTTTAAATATCTGCAGGCGAACAGGACAGAAAGTTATGTGTTCTAGTCTTGTCCGTCTCTCCCTGCTGCTCCCTTCACTCTGGCTTATCTTCACTGCGCAGCATCTTTCACCTTTTTTTTTGGAAGCGCGGGCCAGAGTGATGACTCAGCAAACCACTCTAGCGGAACAACCTTAATGCGTTTTAGAGTTGGTCAAAGCCACAATCATCACGTGTAAGGTGAACTAGCGGTATCGGGTCTAGCGCGGCGTAGCGGCTCGTCATTGCCAGCTTCAACCTCAGAGGAGATTGTGACCGGCTAAACACCTGCTGGCTCTCTGCTAGATTGCTTGTTCGAAAGCTCATGCGCGCTTGTATTTGGCTCTGAGGAATCCTCTATGATATATTCTACATTTATTTCCTTTGTGTAGCGAAACTGCAATCGCCGAGACCTCCCAGCGAACTCTTAAACCCAATTTGCCTCGGGGGGCGCGTCCGGACCATTTGACGACGAATGACAAGCTGAAGTCCGCCAGCTTACAGGCAATCACTTGGTTTTGCTCCTTTGAAATCGATTATAGTGGGAGCTTGTCACCATATTCGCCTCAACAGATGATGTGCAGGCAAATACAGGTATGGGCGTCATAAGGAAGAAGACCGCGGCGCGCGGCACAGACGGAGGGACAAAATACCATTGCGATGTCTGCTCTATAGACATCACATCTACGGTTAGAATGCCTTAATCCGACTTAATTCACATTGGAGCTCAAGTAGAACTAACATTGACTATCTAAAGGTTCGGATATCATGTGCTCATAGCGCATGTCCTGAGTATGACATGTGCGTTCCTTGCTTTGCGCGTGGAGCAGCCACAAAATCCCACGACCCCCGAACGCACCCGTACTCTGTCGTTGAGCAGAATTCGGTTCCGATATATGATCCAGACTGGGGTGCCGATGAAGAACTCCTACTCTTGGAAGGAGCAGAAATATATGGTCTCGGATCATGGGCTGACATTGCAGATCATATCGGAGGATATCGCACAAAAGACGAGGTTAGAGATCATTACATTAAGACCTATCTTGAAGGCTCCAATTTCCCGCTTCCTGACTTGGCCGATCCACATGATAAATCATTGCAAGAACAAATACCTAAGGAGGAATTCCAAGCACGGAAGAAACGGCGTATTCAAGCGCGCAAAGAGGCTGCTAAGGCTGCACCTCCTGCAATACCAAAGCAAAAACCAACTGCTTCGGTGCCAGCCTGCCATGAAGTCCAGGGCTATATGCCAGGTCGACTTGAATTCGAGACCGAATTTGCCAATGATGCAGAAGAGGCCGTACAGCACATGCAATTCGAACCTGGGAATGGTCTCAATGCAAGTGGTGAGATGGACCCTGAAATGGAGCTTAAGATGACTGTTAAGGATATCTATAATTCTCGGTTAACGGCGAGAACCGAACGAAAGAAGATTGTGTTTGAACATAATTTGCTTGATTATCGCAAGAATGCTGCTCAAGAAAAGAAGAGAACGAAAGAGGAACGGGACCTTCTAAACAAGGCTAAGCCATTTGCCCGAATGATGAACCACGAGGACTTTGAAGAATTCACCAGGGGCTTGGAGTACGAACATAACCTTAGGCTTGCTATTGCGCAGCTCCAAGAGTGGAGGACAATGGGAATTGGGGATCTTAAGAGTGGCGAGAAGTATGAACAAGAGAAATTACAGAGAGCCCAACGCTCCGTACCCCAAGGTTCCTTTGACCGTTTCAGCACCGCTAGACCGAAGGCTCCTGCAGGGTCAGAGGGGCCATCTGCTGCTTCCCAATTAACATTACCAGAACTCCCGCTTCGACTGCAACGACCCGGGTCTTCCAAAGCCAACCCTTCGGAGCCGCCCCTGAATGATTTTGACAAGGCGTTTGCAAACCCAAGCTTAGCCGGTACACCTGCACCACAACCAGTGAAGACTAAATATACAGTTCCGCTCATCACCGGCCTGGTTCCCTGGAAGTTTGAAAATGACAACTCACCAGACCTGCACTTGTTGACAAAGGATGAAGCCGAGCTTTGCAACATCTTACATCTAAATCCGAAGCCCTACCTGGCTATTAAGGAACATCTGCTTAAAGAAGCAATGAAACAGGGCGGAAATTTAAAGAAAAAGGACGTCAAATCAATGTGCAAGGTAGGGCTTACTTCATTTACCCTGGTGTTTATCTAACTGTCATTTTCATACCAAATGCTTCATTTTCTGACCTTGCATTTCCTTTATTAGATTGACGCCCAAAAATCAAGCCGTATCTACGATTTTATGGTCCACAGTGGGTGGATTTCAAAGGCGTAAACGCCTTCTGTTGATGACTTTTTACGACATTTTAGCTGCTCCTGCTTGCATTGTTACTCACCTTTTGGAAATCAATTTATTCCCCATAGCTCGGCTTTTTTTTTTTTTTTTTTTTTTTTTTGCTCTCTTTTGATTTTTTTTTTTTTAAATGTACCCGCCGTCAAGGCTAAATATTTCCGCTTTTCAAATGGGTCGCGGGTGCTTCTGGTCGAGAAGTGCGTAAACATGAGCAATACTTTCTACCAAAATTTGGTATTAAGTTGAATGCCATTACTGTGTAACTTCGGAAGGAAATGATCTCCTCATCTCACTCTTCGCCTCCACCTCTGTGCCATCTTCGGGAAACTCATGTCGGATTGATCTGGAGGTCCGAGATGCGGGTTCCTAATGACTAATCGCATTAGACTGACACGAAGCCGACAAGTAAGGTTCGCTCCAAGCTGCTGCCTATTTGAACCTCAAATTTCGGCCATAAACAGCCAGAAAGCTACGAATCCCTTGAGATCGACATCTAGAGATCGACACAAATATTCCTTTCCCAATTTCACCCTATGAAAGACTAACAACAAGAGAGGGGAGGATGCCCAAATATAATGCAGTTAAACCGGACTGTTGCTTCACAGTCTTCTCCATCTAGTCCGAGTCAGAATTATGCGAAACGTCTTACGAGGCACTGCATGTCTAAAATAAAAAAACAGTCAAAATTGCAAGGTGAGGGAGGGGATCATACAATCCTACCCATAGAACACTGACATGGACACTGATCGAGCTAAATGGACCCGAAAACACTTGCATTATCTTATGCGAACATGGAGATAGATGCATTGACCTGCCTAACTGAGAAACGCTGGCGCTAGGGGACGATAGAGGGATAAAACCACAACACAAAGGAGCAAAGCACAAGCGAGTGCGACACGCACGCCTTTTATACCCTGTACCAATATTATGACATGTTCGCATCCGGGAAGCTCGAGTTTTGTTTTTGGCTGATCGGGCCACTGCCAAACCCTCGCTGCAGATACAAGCATTAAGCTGTATATGATTCCCATTTTGATTTTATACTGGCCTATACTAGTGATCCTACCGGTTTAAGCTATTGCACCTGGTTACAAACGAAACGAAGCGCCTTCTTTGGTTAAATCTATGGTCTCAGTGCGGTAACTTTGTGTTGAGGATATGATTTTCTTCTTTGACTAAGCGTATGACTCTATGAGTGATATCTGCAACTCAAAGCTGCACTTGGAACGTCTTGGTGCAATCCAAATGTCAAGCCCTGGTAAGCTGAGCTCATAATACCATACAAATACCGAAACTTGTACATGAAGGCTTTATTCAACCCGAATATCTCGCACGATGATGTGGCGGAGTACGTATTCAGGTTGAGCAAGCACAGGACATGGCAATGGCACTTGCTGTCTACATTTGAATAAACCGTCGTACCTGTTCGTTTCCCCTCACGACTTCATTAACAAGAAATACGTACTATCAATTTTTCCGCCTAGGGTTATATATCCAAGCCTATGTGTTCTTCTGGCATGTACTACAGACGAGTGAATTATTGCCTGATGGACACCCGGGTGGTTACACTGCTCTCCAAAAGGAACAATCTTTAATCTCTAAAAATGTTGAAAGAGAAAGCTCATTTGGGTAATTTCTCCTCAAAACCATGATCTCAGATATCCAGGTACGAGATCTCGTAGGCTAATGCCACTTTTCATACATTGTCAACACAATTTCTTCTCAATACATTATGTTTCACTGCCGAAGATACTTGGTATCTTGGTCGAGATATACCAGGGGGGCCTGTATTGAAGGTCAGAATGTACACAGTCGGTGCAACGTTCCTCATGAACAATGTTCGGAACCCGCCTATAACATCACCCCATGTTTGGAAGCTAGGTCTCTGTTAATCGTTGCATTTTATACCCCGCCTGATACACCATCTATGATTTCGGTGATATCATAGACATAACTATGTCTATTTAAACGGACCTCAAAGATCTCGGAATGTGAGATGGCTGGCTGTTGAAGCAGCCGACTCAAGCTCGAGGTCCGGAACCAGAGTAAACATAGCTACTTCAAAAGCTCTCTCACACTTATCAGGTATGCACTTTCCTAATGACTTCGTATCATTAAGGAGTCTGTGCTAATAGGTAATACCCAGAAGGCGCTTCGTCCTAATTATCAAGATGCGTTTTCAGACTTTATTTTATCTGTCCTTTATTGGGCTTGCTGCATCTGCAGCTATTGGTGCGTTTTCCGGTCAAAAATAGGCAATTCTCCCTTCTTCAGTATATTCACATATGCGTGTAGATATTCGACGGGTTGGAGATGAAACCCATATGAGGCATCGTCGCACGCCACAGTTAGGTCTAGACGGCCTTCTTGGTAGCCTCGGGGGCTTGGGTGGTGCCCTTGGTGGTGGCAAGCCAGCAGGAGCCGGAAGTGGTGCTGCTGAAGGTGCTGGAGTTCTCCAGGAAATGGACAAAGATGAAAATCCAAGTCCGACAGCTATGGCAAACGAAACAGGAGCAGCTTCTCAGGAAACTGGTGCTTCTAATTCTACGGCAACAGCCACAGGTGAAAACCAGGCGGAGAGTCCAACTCCAACTACTGAGAGCTCACCCATGCCAAATTCACCTGAGGCAAGCCAATCTGCCCAGGGGGCCATGCCTTCAATGTCTCCCAGCGGCAATCGTGATGAGGGGACCCAGTCAATGACTCAAGAGCAGCCACAGACCATGGGAGGCAAGCCAAAACAGACCATGGGAGACCAACCAAAGCAGACCATGGGAGACCAACCAAAGCAGACCATGGGAGACCAACCAAAGCAGACCATGGGAGACCAACCAAAGCTGACTATGGGAGACCAACCAAAGCAAACTATGAGTGGTGACCAAAATAAACCGCAAACAATGGGTGGTCAATCAACACAACACGAGAGTATGGTCAAACAGTCGAAGCAACCGGAATCCAATGGTACTGAGACAACAACTATGCCTGAATCTGAAGGTGAAAGTGCACCAATGCCAACTACTAGTGCGGAGACTGTTGCCAATGGATCTCGCCCTAAGGCGTCTGATATGTCAGGGCGTCGCCCTCGCCCCTCAGTCCCTCAGACAGGGAAGATGCCGGCGAAGCAGTCTATGACTCCGGCTGCCACTGCCACTCCTACTGCCACTGCCTCCGCTGTAAAGCCAACAGCTGCCTCCCCTGCCTCTTCGGTTATGGACCTAATTGCGGATGACGACCAGGAGAAGCAGATAGAAGGTACGGCAAAGGCACCATTGAAGAAATCCACAAAATCACCTCCTTCGGCCTCTGCCGCTAGTGAACAGCCCTCGTCTGCATCTTCCTCACCACCTTCCCAAGCTGATACCCAAACAAAACCATCATCATCATCATCATCATCAGAGTTGAATTCATTTTTTAACGGCCTGTGATAATGAAGACTAATGGCATGGCTATTATGCCGTGGCTTTAGGGTCAATGGAGAATCAAATGAGGGCCACAGAGTGGTGGTATGAGATGATGTCAGGCCTAGTCCCACGTTTTTATCGTTTATAAGAAACACTACCATTAGCATCCACGCTGTCTTCAAGGTAAGTAAACAAAATTGACGTTCTACGGGTACTCTAGTGGGGGTGGAAGAGATCTTGAACCACTTCCAGGTGGTATAAGAGGCGAATAGCTGTCCTGTCGTTCCTTGTTGATTTCTTATATCTGGATGATTTCATATCTTTTTGAACTATGTTACGCACCAATACTTCCTGTCGTTAATTAAATCTGATGAATTTTCTATGTAGCACAACAGCAGACCCTACTTCCCCAAAGAAGCCTGTGCCATCTGGTACTCCCTTACTCGTGATAATTGGCGCGGTAGTGGTATATCAAGCCCTTGGATTGAACAATTTCAGGCTCGCATCTATAAAAAAGAAGCAATGGATGAATAGAAAATGAAGAGTCAGGTACACCGTATCAAGGGCGTTCATTGAAGTAATTGAAGTATTGGATACTTTTTCTAATAAATATGGAGGTCCAAAAGATGTCCGTCCTGTATTAGTCCTGGGCACTCAACAGTAAACTAAGTGGCAGGGTGGAAAAGACGCAGCTCTGCTAAAAACTGTTATGGGTTTAATCTTCCACTAGACCTTTAAAACGAAGTATACATCTTGACCACAGAAAGGCACAAGATGTTGGCAAAGTTGTGGGTTAGGTAACGAGTTGAACGCCGGTAAATGCCCAACCGTACTCCGTAGATAGCATGAGAAACAAGATAATCAACGTGGCAGTGGCGATAATAGCCAGGAGTTCATATCGTCTTCTAACGAAGTTGTCATCATTCAAAGTGCGGCCGTAAGCGAAGATATTCAACGTGCCACGAGTGTCAAGCTGTGCTATGAATTCGGGTTACTTATTCGAGTGTTAGCCATCATAATAACATCATACCTCAACTACCATCCTAAGTTGTTGACAGGGCAATATTCTTGCAATAATGGGTTGTTGCTTCCCGCTTCCCTTGGTTGTTTGGAGAGAGAAAGTCGAGGTTGAAATTTTTTTCTTTTGAAGATTCCGTGGTCGGGTGGCCCGGGCGTTTGAGCATCCGTATTCGCTATTACTTTAATCCGAATACCACGTGACTCACCTTCCTCGAACAACATTTTTGTGCAGCTTTTGCGTTTTCTTCTTTCCTTTTTCTCCTCCTTTTCTTCTTCACACTTTTATGAAATTCTTATATTTCATATGAACGCACATAATCAACCTCCACTTCTCCTTCCATAGGATGGCCAGGTCAGAATGCGTACTAGATGAATATAATGAATGGCACATCATGGCATCAACACTCAACTTAAGCGATGAGTTTTTGGGCCGCCTGTGGTTATGACATCTACATCGCGAATTGTATTGAGCAACATATTTCCTTTACAGCTGCTCTGTGTTGTACTCGACTGTGGTCATAGTTTTAATTTAGATGGTATAGGAATATTAATAGCAACGCATGATTATGTTCCCTTTAACTGGAGAAACAAAACAAACTGACTGATTAACAAGTGTGGTTGAGTCGGTTGATATGACAAAGTAAAAGAAAAAGGTACGGTTCATCATATTATTGCTTATTGCATATCATATACAGTATAGGCATTGGATAAGTGGCATATAGGCTTGATATATGGGTATTATGAAAGAGATTTCATGACGACATCAATCATACCATGCAACAATTGTAAGCCGGCGGGACAAATTGAGGAATATTTGGGAATCTCACGGCTGATACCACTTAACTAGCAGAGTCAACTCAAGCTAAGAAGGCGGTGACTGAATACTAGTTATTCTCCATTGAAGTTTCCGCAAATTCCAGCCAATCTCCGGAAGTAGCTCTTTTCCAGAAGCGTAAAGAGCCGTCATCCCCTGAGGAGAGTAGACAATCGCCTAATTGAGAAAAATTTGTTAGGTAACGATGCGGTCTATGCAATGTGGCAGAACATACCAGCGTGAGAAAACTGAACTTGCCAGACGTCGAGATGTTTACTGTCAATCGATGCAACCTCTCTAAAGGTGTGCTTGAACGGGCTTTCGGTGTTTTTCCTAGTATCTGCAAGTGTTCCTGATGTCTGACCTGCAAGAGCAGTGCCAATTGCAGATTGGGTGGAGGCTCTAGAGGCAGCATTTGCGGATCCATTTTGCTTGCTGTTGCCGCCATTTGTGACTGATGTGTATATCTCATATATTTTGATGGTGCCATCTTTTGAACCACTGCCAATTATATCAAACCCTCGAACAGAGCCGTTGGCCCATGCAATGTCCCGCACTAGACTAGTATGGCCAGTAAGCTCAATGGCATGGTAAAACTTCCTGTTCGCTGCCATTCGATACACCTTGACAGTGTTCATCGCCGCAACAACAAGGGACAAGCTCTTGCTATCCCAGGACGGCATAACCATATGGGTCATGTCCATTGGATCATGGTGGAACTGGACCTTGAAGCTCGTCTCATCTCCTCGTGAGGGTTCCGAACAAACACGAAACTGGTCGAGTTGTTGCCATTCCGAGAGGTTATCCGCACCAACAGGCTCCAATACGGTGAGTAGACCATCGCGAGTTATTAGAGCCAGCCAGGATTCTAGGTCAATATTTCGAAAGTCTAGAGAGACGTACGGCGTGCGAATAGAAGAAGTCAGACGAAATATATTCCGGAAACGCCGACCAGAGTTGCGGGACTGCGTCACATCCTCTTGCCAGAGTTTAAATTTCATATCCTCCCCCACGGTGCCAATATGCTGGCCGGTGAATGGGCCGTTCCATGCTGCCTTGTGGCACAGAGAGAATGTGAGAAACGAAGTTCCGGTCATAACAAATGCATCTCTCCCTGGGCTAACTTACATCACGAATTTCTGCATCATGTGCTCGCCAAGTATCTGCAAGTTCCCAGCCATCATCCTTTTGATCCCACACCTTTATCCGGTGATCCGCAGACGCAGTGAGGATGCGATTACCATAGAAGTTGAACTTGGTTACTGTAACCAAGTCCCGGTGGCCGGCATCGAACTCGGTGAAAGCTGTCATCTCCGCGTAAGTCGCACGCAGTACCTCATCTCTGCTTATAACAGGGATGGTTCCTGCATGAATGAATCAATCGCTGCGCAACTTGGGCTTGTCGCAAGTTGATTAAGATAACAGAGTTTCGTACGTGACGTTTGCGATTCGCTGGGATAACCAAACACGTGACGCTTAACTATAAGCGCGGCGGCTGTTTACTTTGACGCCCAAAAGGACAACTTGCGGCAACTCTAATATAGGCGTATGTAACTATTTAAGCGCCGAATTTTCTAACAGTCTTTGCTTTTGACTATAGTTGGGTGGCTTCACGCGATGTGCAGGATACGATGACAGTAACTCTCAGTCGGAGAGAGACGTGGAGTCTCATCGCCCTATCGATAGGGTGCTCGGCCATATTGGTAAAAAATGCACTTCAAGATGGGGAGCCTCTGGTGGCTTCACTAGCATTATCTGGAATCGCATTTGCTGCGAGCTTTAGCCTCATTCGATGGCTAGGAAATGTGTTCATAAAAGCTGGGCTGAAAGGAAAGGACATGTCCAAGCTTAAGAAGATAGAGATGTAGGCGATACCCCGGGGTTGGTCGAAACGATATATTACTAACACCAGCTCCAGACCTGAGACGATGGGCGCAGTTGTTGCAGTTGTTTACATTCTTACTCTTATCGTATTCATTCCATTTCCCTTCTACAAAGAACTTGTAGCGGCCACATCTGGTGGAGGAAATCGTGATATACCCTTGCCTGTTCATCGTGTGGAAACAGGCCGCTTTCTTCACAAATTTCCTCATAACAAGGTAACTTTCCTCCCTTCTACATATGGAGTTACAACTAACCATTGAAAGCTTGCAACCTATCTTTCTGGGTTACTCTCGCTGCAGTCAATAGTGATACTGGGGATTGGCGACGATCTGTTGGACATACGGTGGCGGCACAAGTTTTTCATTCCAGCCTTTGCTGCAGTGCCGATGTTAATCGTCTACTTTGTCGATTTCGGAGTGACACATGTCATAGTACCAGTCCCCCTTCAAGCTTACTTAGGGCCCTCTCTGGACCTGGGTTGGCTGTACTATGTCTATATGGCCGCGGTCGCCATCTTCTGCCCCAATAGTATCAACATGTTGGCTGGAGTCAACGGAGTTGAGGTTTCGCAGTCAATAGCCATAGCTTGCCTGTTGATAACCAATGATGCACTGTTTCTGTCGCCATTCACTCCATACCCACACCCAGCCACGGATTCTCATCTATTCTCAATTTATCTACTGCTACCATTCATTGCTGTTTCACTAGCCTTATGGTGGCACAACTGGTATCCTTCTAAGGTATTTGTCGGGGATACATACTGTTATTTTGCTGGCATGGTCTTTGCCGTTGTTGGAATACTGGGCCACTTCAGCAAAACTCTCTTGCTGCTATTTGTTCCCCAAATCTTCAATTTCTTGTATTCTACGCCACAACTATTTCACTTGATACCTTGCCCACGGCACCGATTGCCAAAATTTAACCCGCGAA
Source organism: Trichophyton mentagrophytes (assembly GCA_003664465.1). Lineage (NCBI taxonomy): Eukaryota > Fungi > Ascomycota > Eurotiomycetes > Onygenales > Arthrodermataceae > Trichophyton > Trichophyton mentagrophytes. The sequence goes on from QQSR01000198.1 coordinate 12,483, forward strand.
CTGGACTCATGGAACCATCCGTTACCGAGTGGACACGTCCTCCTCGTTCCATCATCGCAATCAGCCTGAATTTGCTGGACAAACTCTACCTCATGCGGGTGAAAAGAAACGAGGAAGGCAGCATTATCGAGACAACAAACTTGACCTTACTTAACCTCTGGTTACTCTGGTTTGGACCGCTGCGTGAGGATAAGCTGGCGATGCATATAGTCGGTCTCCAACTTCTGTGCGGCGTGGCTGCGCTGCTTGTCCGCCACAAGCTCGCCTTGTTAGTGTTTAGAGAGGATAACCGCGGGCCCGGATTTGCATAGAGCTTTGTATAAATATTGTTATCTTATTAGAAAAATTAGAAAACATCTGTATAACTAGGTATGCACGGAGAAAAAGGGGAATATAAAATAGCCGCGTTAGCCCCCCGAAAGCGGCGACCTCGGCCCCGTAAGAATCGATGACTAATATCCGCCCCTTGGCAGAATTTGGCCAATCGGAGTACGTTATTAGCTGCTGACCGCCGATACCGGCTTCTCCCCACCAGGGCAGCTATGACCAGCTCTTAAATATAAGTATAACCAAGCAGCCAGACATTGATATCGACACGGAAGAAAAGAGCTTCAGCTTCGACTTCTGACTCCCCAGTTCCACGTCTCTCAGGCTCGCATTTCTCTTCTTTCATCATAGGGGGGTGCTCTTCATACAGACTCGCAACAATGCCTGCTCTGGATAAACCGCCCCAGACGCTGTACGACAAGGTTCTCAAGGACCACATCGTGAACGAGCAGAAGGATGGGACCATCTTGCTATATATCGGTATGTTCCATTTCACGCGAGCATTCCCGCCCAATCATTGGTCTTTAGGGATTGACAGGAACTGACTGGAACTCGAACCCGACAGATAGGCACCTTGTGCATGAGGTCACATCTCCCGTAAGTCGGATAACATGGAATCCCTGCCCAATAAGTAGCCGCGATACCAAGACTAACATTGCGTCACAGCAAGCGTTTGAAGGCCTGAAGAATGCAGGACGCAAAGTAAGGAGGCCAGACTGCACGTTAGCTACAGTTGATCATGTAAGTATAAATCCTAACAATATTGGATTGACTACTCCTTGTACTAATCGTTCTGTACCTATTAGAACATCCCAACAACGTCTCGTGAGACATACAAAGATGTTGCCGGCTTCGTCCAGGAGTCTGATTCCCGTCTACAATGCATGACTCTCGAAGAGAATGTCAAGGAATTCGGTGTGACCTACTTTGGCCTGGGGGATAAACGACAAGGAATTGTTCATATTATCGGCCCTGAGCAAGGGTTCACTCTTCCAGGCACAACAGTGGTCTGTGGTGACAGTCATACCTCTACTCATGGAGCTTTTGGAGCCTTGGCATTTGGCATTGGTACCAGCGAGGTAGAACATGTCCTGGCCACACAGACCTTGATCACCAAGCGAAGCAAGAACATGCGCGTTCAAGTGGATGGCGAGCTTCCGCCAGGTGTCAGCAGTAAGGACGTGGTTCTGCATGTGATCGGTGTTATTGGAACAGCTGGTGGTACAGGAGCAGTAATCGAATTCTGCGGCTCTGCCATCCGAGGCCTTAGCATGGAGGCACGCATGTCAATTTGCAACATGTCTATCGAAGCTGGTGCTAGGGCTGGCATGATTGCCCCCGATGAAGTCACATTCGAATATCTAAAGGGCAGACCCCTTGCTCCAAAGTATGGCAGTGCTGAGTGGAAGAAGGCAGTTGCGTATTGGTCGAGCTTGAAATCCGATGAGGGGGCTGTCTATGATAAAGAGGTGTTCATAGATGCAAAGGACATCGTGCCAACAATTTCCTGGGGAACCTCGCCCCAGGATGTGGTCCCAATTACCGGTGTTGTGCCTGGCCCCGACGATTTCTCGGATGAGGTCAAGAAAGCTAGCTGCCGTCGCGCACTGGAGTACATGGGACTCACCGCCGGTACACGAATGGAAGATATCCCAATTGACAAGGTCTTTATTGGCTCATGCACAAATGCGCGAATTGAAGATCTTCGAGTTGCCGCTCATATTGTAGAAGGCAAGAAAATTGCCTCGAATGTCATGCGAGCAATGATCGTCCCTGGTTCTGGGTTAGTTAAGCGACAGGCAGAATCAGAAGGGCTTGACAAGATATTCATCGATGCAGGGTTTGAATGGAGAGAGGCCGGATGTTCTATGTGCCTTGGTATGAATCCCGATATTCTCTCCCCTCGGGAACGATGTGCCAGTACATCAAACAGAAACTTCGAGGGTCGGCAAGGTGCCGCTGGCCGAACACATCTGATGTCTCCCGCTATGGCTGCTGCTGCTGCGATAGTAGGAAAGCTGGCGGATGTTCGCAAAATTGCCTCAACAATCCCGATATCACAGAAGAAATCCTCACCTAAATTTGAAATACATCCCGAGGTAGAAGACGAGGAAGAACTTGATCGAATCCTGGACTACCCCGAAGACAACGAACCCCATACCAACACCACCGCTGAGAAATCTTCCGCTGGGCTTCCCAAGTTCACTACCCTAAAAGGAATTGCTGCTCATCTGGATCGAGCCAACGTTGATACTGATGCCATCATACCCAAGCAGTTCCTTAAGACAATAAAGCGAACTGGCCTCGGGAGTGCCCTTTTCCACCCTCTACGATACAATGAGGATGAATCGGAAAACCCAAACTTCGTTCTGAACAAGGAGCCATACCGCAACGCGAAAATCCTTGTCAGTGGCGAAAACTTTGGATGTGGAAGTTCTCGTGAGCATGCCCCTTGGGCACTGCTTGATTTCGGCATTAAATGCATAATCGCGCCGTCTTTTGCCGATATTTTCTTCAACAACACATTCAAGAACGGAATGCTTCCAATTGCGATCCCTGATGCCGCTACTATCCAGCGGCTAGCCGCCGAGGCTGATGCCGGCCATGAGCTGGAAGTGGACCTTGTTAACCAACGAATCAATGATGCTGGTGGCAATAAACTTGCAGACTTTGAAGTTGAGGAGTTCCGAAAACACTGTCTCATCAATGGCCTTGACGATATTGGCTTGACAATGCAGATGGAGAGTCTAATTCGCAAGTTTGAGGGACAGCGGACACGCGAGACACCATGGCTCGATGGAAGCGGATATTTAAAGAGACAAAATGGGAATGGAACCGGCCCTGCCATGGTGGAGGCTGCTCCTGTTCCCAAGACCAATAGGGGTGAGATCAAAGGTGAGCCTTTGGAATGGTAGGAGAGGCAACCATAACAAAAAGGCCATTGCATTCATTTCCTTGTGTTCATATTAATAATACCCTGTCCCGTTGAAATCACGCATGGCATTGAAATACCTATCTGCATTATGTTTCGGTCATTTGTTTGTTTCGATGTTTATACATTTTTTTATAAAGCTCGGTCTACATATTTTAGTATCAGAACAAAAATGAAGAAGAGCCTTAACTTCCAAGTTGCGCCTTTCTACGGCCTTCTGAAACTAAACATACCACTCGCATAAACCCCAAAATACCAGCTACCAGTCTACTCCTTAGCACCATACTTCGCCCTATATTCAAGGAGCTTCTCAAGATTCTCCTTGCCAATATCGTCTCCCAGCTTTTCGATAATGTCATTCAAGTTGAGTACCGCCCGCACGGGAATTGATTCGCCCAAGTCTCTCTGTGCAGCCCCGACTGCACTCTTGGTCTCTGTATCGTTAACTCTCTCCTGTCTGTCCAGCAAGACTAATACACCAACCACGATGCCTCCCTCTTTCTCAATGATACCAACAGCCTCTCTCAAGGCAGTTCCAGCCGTGATGACATCGTCTATAATGACTATCCTCTTACCCTTGAGAGGGGCACCGACAATGTTCCCTCCCTCACCATGACTCTTAGCCTCCTTCCGGTTGAAAGAGTAGCTGACATTATCCCATACACCCTGTGTATCTCGAACACCGAGCTCATTCAGAACTGCCGTGCAGAGCGGTATGCCCTTGTACGCAGGCCCGAAAATTATATCAAAGTTGGGAGTGACAGTTTTCCCTTCCTGGCTTTTGACGAATGGAGGGCTAGATAACACTGTAGCACAGGCAGATGCTGTTGCGTGCAGTAACGGTGCAGTGTGGAGGAGGGTCGTCGTGAAGAAGTAAGGCGAGTTCCGGCCCGATTTGAGAACGTAGGAGCCGAACGAAAGGACTTGGCTGGAAATGAGGATCGAGAGGAGGTTTGCTTTATAGTCCGGAGACTTGTCTGAGCCCTGAGCTGGCATGGTGCCTCGAATAGCGATTGAATATAGCCGGGGTCTGTGAACAAACAGAGAAGCAGCTGCACGGCGGGGTATCTGCAAACGATTCTTGCGATCGGCCGACCAGAGAGCGCAATTAGAGAATTATATGAGATCCAATCACCGTCGCGCTAGGATTATAGAAAGCAGATGCGAGGTGTGCGAGTGTCGAGCGACTTCGATCACTGATATTACTCGTTTTTTCCTCATCTACGAAAAAATAAATAAAATAAAAATAAAAATAAAAAAATAAAAAAGCTCTTCCCTTTTAGGCTTTCTGCCGCCCCTCACCGGCTTCTTCTTTCAACCTCAGCTTCGACTTCGACTTCGACTTCTTCTTCTTCTTCTTCTTCTTCGTTGTCACCATCGTTATCGTCTTCATCATCGTCTGCTTCTTCCGGAATCCGATTTCTACTCAGCAGGTTCAACTATGACAATGCGTCCCGCAGTCTTGTACTCGCACCCCACGCGGGGCTCGTTCGAGCGAGCAATCCGGCACGTGTAAAGGCCGCTGTTCACAGACTATGCAGGTGTTTTTGAAATACTCCAGCTCAGGCTCTGCGCAGAGTATCTTCTGGCGGAATTCCGATTCCTATAGACGGCACAATCCTGGCTCTGGGGGACCATGACATCTTGCCAACAGATCGTCTCCTTTATGCCTCACGAGCCTGCGCCGGTAAGAGAACCGGTGCAGCTGAATCCCTGCTAGTCACGGAACAGTGATGACCACCCTCAAATCCTTCTGCCTTGCTCTGGCCCGCGTCGGAAGGCGCCCACAAGTCGCAATGGGGGAGCCTCGTGCCCCGACTCGACTGCCCATCTCCAGCGTCATCAACAAGGCACCATGAACACGGTCAGAAATCTGGACGAAAATCGAATTGCCCTCCCGTTTTTCGCCAGTCCACCTGTAGGCCGGGGACCCCCCGGCAAGCGGGACGGAGCGATGGTGTAATAACTAACTCGTTAGGTTACTTAGCGGAGGGGTAACTAGAAAAAAAAGGAGAGTTGGAGTATGCATGCTGTATGTAAGAAAATGCTGCCATGCTGGCTCGCTGGTTATATATCTAATTTTTGGCCTTGATCGATTGAGAATTGCGCCTCTTTGTGTCAAGCCTGGGTCTGTAACTAGTTGGCCTGCTTGCTGCTTAACCAAAAGCAAAGAAGGGAAAAGGAGCCAGTCCCGCCCGGAGAAAGAGCTAGCTATATTATATATATAAAGGGCGTTCATTCCTTTCCCCCCCTTTTTCATCTTGAGCGCCTCCCCTTCTTTCCTCCCCTTCTTCATCTCCCTAGAGGAATAATTCTCTTCGTATCTCGCTTTTCCTTCACAGAAGACAACTGCGCATAAAATTACCAACAACAAGTTGCCGGCGGGTTCGTCGCCTTCTCTTCCGGCCAACTTTAAGCTTAGTTAGTTAAACTAGTTAAGAACTCGGAGGCTCACCTTATTTTCTTCTCTGCCTTCTCCTCTCTCTCCAAGCTTCTTCTTCTAACCAGAAACTTGCCTTCCACCGCTGCTCTCCGTACATGAGATAGACGACGTAACCGCATAGCTACACTATATGTTGCGCATACTGGCAGACAGGTGGGCACGCAAACGCTACTTCGGTTGAGACGCTCCTGGTCGGAACTGCAGCAGGCAGAGAAACAGTCTATCGGACTTTTGGCCTCGTCCTGAAGCTCAGCTCGGAGGCTTTTTTCTTTGAGTCCCCTTTTTCCCGCCTGTTCGTTCGGCCTATTTACTCGAATTGTTCGCTAGAAGAGAACAGAAAAGTACGTATAGACGCCTGGCTGGAGAGCCTTCACATTTCCTTCGTCCTCAGCCGGTGGTCTTTTCTCTCATTCACTGCGCGAGAGCCTCTTCTCTTTGAACTACCGGTTTCGGAGGAGGGATTGAAGCCCCCAGAACGCAGAGTGAATTAATTTGCACCGACTGTTCGATAACTCCCTGTCCATCGAGCTAGTTGTACTGGCCTTGCCCTTCCCTATAGTCTCATCGCTCGTCGTCGGTGAAAGAGCTGTCGTTGCTGACTGCTGCGTGTCTTCTGGCAGTTTTAACCCGTCATGCATATCAAGGACAAATTGGCCCTGGCAGAGGCCGCTGGGCGGCCAGGAATCTCCTTTGAATTCTTCCCTCCTAAGACAGCGCAGGGTGTGCAGAATCTGTATGACCGTATGGACCGCATGCATGGACTAGGACCGTCGTTCATCGATATAACCTGGGGCGCAGGAGGTCGGCTGGCGGAGCTCACCTGTGAGATGGTTCATGTCGCTCAGTCTGTTTACGGGCTGGAGACTTGCATGCATCTCACCTGCACTGATATGCCGAGAGAGAAGGTTGATGATGCTCTGCAGAGTGCTTTTAAAGCTGGCTGTACGAATATTCTCGCTCTTCGAGGAGACCCGCCTCGAGAGAAGGAAGCATGGGAGCAGACTAAAGGGGGATTCCGGTATGCGAGAGATCTTGTCCAGTACATCCGGGAGAAGTATGGCAACCACTTCGATATCGGTGTTGCTGGTTATCCTGAAGGCTGTGAAGACGAAGAAGACCCCGAACTGTTAATGAAGTACCTGAAGGAAAAGGTCGATGCTGGCGGCACCTTTATCATCACTCAAATGTTCTACGACGCGGATAATTTCTTGGATTGGGTGAAGAAATGTCGACAGGCTGGAATCAAGGTCCCCATCATCCCCGGCATCATGCCAATTTCAACTTATGCTGCCTTTATTCGTCGTACCAACTGGGTCAAGTGTGCCGTGCCCAAGGGCTGGATGGAGGCTCTTGAGCCTGTAAAGAATGATGATGCCGCTGTTAAGCAGATTGGAAAGGCTTTGGTCTCCGAGATGTGCAGAAAGCTGCTTGAAAATGGCATCAACCATTTGCATTTGTAAGTTGTCACCTGCAGCCTTTGCGTTTTTTTTTTTTTTTTTTTTGAATTATTCAGTGATCTAATGTCCTCAATAGCTATACTATGAACCTTGCACAGTCCACGACCATGGTTTTGGAAGAGCTGAACCTGAAACCCTCCACTGAAACTCCTCTCCAGAAACCACTGCCATGGAGAAAGTCACTGGGGCTTGGAAGGAGAGAAGAAGACGTTCGACCTATTTTCTGGAGACACAGACATCAATCCTATGTTGCACGCACCCAGTCTTGGGATGAATTCCCTAACGGTCGTTGGACCGATTCACGCTCTCCTGCCTTTGGTGAGCTTGATGTTTATGGCATTGGACTCAAGGGCACCAACGAGCAGAACATTAAGCTATGGGGTGAGCCCAAGTCTGTCCGAGATCTATCCGATATCTTCGTCCGCTTCCTGGAGCATAAGCTTGACAGGCTACCATGGAGTGAAAGTGCCATCACTCAGGAATCAGAGATCATTAAGGACGATCTCATCGACCTCAACAACAGGGGCTTCCTTACCATCAACTCACAGCCTGCAATTAACGGTGCTAAATCCTCTCATCCAATCTACGGATGGGGTCCTCGGAACGGCTACGTGTACCAAAAGGCTTATCTCGAGTTACTTATCTCTCCAGCGCTGATCGATGAGGTGATCAGGCGAATTGAATCCAACGCGGACTTGACATACCACTGCATCAACAAAGATGGAGAATTAAAGACAAACTCCAGCGATACTCCCAATGCTGTCACATGGGGTATTTTTGCCTCCAAGGAAGTTATTCAACCTACAATTGTTGAGACCGTTAGTTTCCTAGCATGGAAGGACGAGGCCTATAGACTAGGAGATGACTGGGCCAAATGTCACGATGCCTCAAGTGCTAGTAGGAAATTGATCCAGAACACGATGGATACCTGGTACCTCGTCAACATCGGTAAGCCCCGTCAGTCCCTTTTGTTTACTTTCTAACAAGCATGCTAACAAATTGTTTTAGTGAATAACGACTTCCACAAGACTCATGATATTTTTGATCTATTCAAGGGCCTAGTCCTCAAGGACATCGACACCGAAGTCAGCGGCACTCAACAAGCCACTGAACTTGCAGAAAACGGCACTCACTCGGAAGCTCCAGCATCCAAGTCAGAGAAACAAGCTGTTTCTGCAAACTAGACTTGTCTTCACCATACCAACCAACAATCACACTACCACTTCGACGTCGACGTCGACACCCTCCATTATTATTATTATTTTTTTTCTTTTTACTTTTTGGTTCTACTTTCAACTTAACCTTCTTCAAAATACCCCATTCAACATTCGTGTTTCGTTTCAAGGCATTCATCAATTTTTTTTTTTCCTCATCGTTTATTTTATTACACCCTGCGCAGCTTCCCTTTCAATTCTCCACGTTTGAGACAAAACACAAAAAAGGCATGGCAAAGGAATAAACGCCAGAGATAAAAAGGGATAGGCTATCTATTGTCTAGGAAGGCTGCTGGGGCTAGACTCAACTCATGCATGGGAAAGCGGCGTCTAGATGAAAAAAAAAAAAAGGGAAGAAAGGTGAATGACTATGAAGAGTCAGAGATGCATCATTTTATTCGATTTATATCATAGCGGGCAATGGGACCAGGAGGCACGCAGCAAGAAGGAAGATTTCAACAAAGCACTACCTTGATGATTGAGATGATGCAACGGATGAATGACCTTTCCTTTCAACACTATTTCAACATAAGTAAACCAGCGTTTAGGTTTTCTTTTAGAGCATTTTGTAATTTCTTAGTCTAATGTTCAAAAAATTCTATGGATTTCCTATAATGGATCTGAAGTTCTGTTGTAAGTGAAAGTAGTCTATTCAATTTCTATCTCTAAAGAGTGTGTAGAAAGACAGCGATTGGTATGAATGGCTTCCTGACTTAGCATGCATGAACGGGCCTTTCGAGAAGACATTTCGACGCTCAGATTATGATTTCCTAATGGAGAGTCGACTTCATTATATTAAATCCTAAAGGCATATGCGGCAGCCTTTTTCTAACCTCTGAATGTAATTGATACCGCCACAGCCACAAATAAAACACCGATTACAATTTTCTTGGACCTCAAACCTTGTGGCAGCTTAAGCCCGGGAATTCCTGTCGTCCAGTACTCGCGATATTCCCTGTATGTCATAGTCATGAGGGTGAGGTAGAATACTGCCATTGGTAACAAAGAGTAGTATGCCCATTTGGTAAGAGGCATGACGGGGCTTCTCTTCATGCTGTTCTCATTATCTGCGCGTTCAGATTCGCTCACTTGGATCCCTGAGGCATGGATGAGCCCATCCACCCCCTGGCCGGGTTGCTCAAGTTTGATGACGTGAATTGCCGTAGTCTGCTTTGTGCTTCCTGTATTTTCGGCGTTTTCTGCATTTACTACACTTCCTGCTTTTGTAGTGGTAGTGGCGATACTCTCTCTGGAAACACCGTGAGATTGTTCGGAGGAGCTCTTCTGCGTCGATATTTCGGTTGGAGTGAAGAAGTTTTCCACATCGCTTGCACTCAGTCGAACGGGGGTGACTGTGGATGTGGTAGTGGTAGTGGTAATGGTTGCAAGTAGCTCGTCTCCTTCTGAACTTCCGACCTGGAGGGTTTGTCTGGAATGGGTTTGAGGTTCCAAATACAGGTCCCTGGAGAAGCTCCTGTCCTGGAAATGGTTGAAGTTTTGTCTCCCTATTGAACCGGGACTGGGGAAACTGGTATGGACCTCTTGAGGGTAGATTGGCATGCTCGGGCCCTGGTGACCTCGATAAGGTGTCTGCTGAGGGCCCCTGTGGCTGGATTGACCAGTTGGTGCATTCCGATCCGGCCCTGGAGGGTACCTTTGGCCCCTCTTTCGAGGGGGTGGTATCCTTTCTTCTCTTCCATAGCCGGGACCACCTAAAAAATATTTGTTTGTCTGCTCTCTCCACCCTTGCTGTGATCGGCTAGCTGAAGGAGCGGAGTTATGCCTCCATTCCCGTGGTGAGCCTTGAGGAGATGGGCTGTGACGGTTGCCTGGAGGTCTCTCTTTCCGCCGTCCTCTATCTAAAGGGTCCATGTTGTGCAGAAGAGCTTCGCGGATCTTAGAAAGCCTCCTTGGGGGAGTACTGGGGCCCTCAGGAGTCCTAGGCCGAGGACTTGGTACTCTTGAGGGATGGATCATATTATTATCATAGCGATAGAACCGATTGCAAGCCTGCTGGAAGTCGGCTATTTGCCGAGGAGTCATAGATGGTGGATTTGGCTCCCTAGCAGATGGCATGTTGACAACAAATCTATCTTCAAGATTTTTTAGCGGTACACCAGCATCTGATAGGAAGGCAACATGAGCTTCTGCTTGATCTCGAGAGCTAATTAACAGTGAACTATTCATACCTGCGTCAGAGGACGGCGTAGGTACCGGAGTCCGTTCTGAAGCATCAAGGCTAATCCACTGATCTCCCTTGAGACGCCATTTCTGATTGTTCATAGTTCCCCCGGAGTTTTCGATCTGTGGGTCGACATCATCCGAATGGCTGTCATCTGTTAAATCCGGACTAATAACTCCAGTTCGTGGATTTGCACCGCGAACTGTAAGAAAATCGTCCCGACTCACAGTCTGCGAGGTTCTTCTTGGACCTGAAGGTAGGAAACCAGCTGACGGCCGCTGACGGTCTGAATGGTGAGGCCTATGTCTTTCCAACATGTCGTCCCGGTGAGAGGGATGGGCATCATTATGAAATGAAGGTCGCAGCCTGTGGTCACCCAGAGTTCCGGGAGGTAGGATGAACTTAGGGGGAGTATTGCCGCTGGGGATCCGGGGTCTCCTGACAGTTCCTGCGTCGCTGTGGGCATCACTTTCGGTGCCAGCTCCCGCTTCTTCAACAGGTTCTTCGCCAGCAGAACATTTCTTGTATTTGATACTGTGATTCTCATTCTTGCTTATGGCCATCTCAACATTGGGACTAGTCGTAGTAGCGGCATCATTATTTGTTCCATCAGCGTTCGAGATAGGCTCCCCCTGTGTATCAATGTTACGAAACACTGATCCAGAGAGCCATGCCGACCAAGATCCCGAGCGTAGAGGTTTTCTTTGCGTGGGCCTGCCCTTTGTTTTATTCGAAGAACTGGCCGCCAGATCAGGCATAGGCATAATGGGAAAACGTGAGGAATGTGCTGAGGACGATAAAAATAACACACAAAAGTAGAGAGTCGAATCGAGAGAATGTCAGACGCTCATATGAAGTGGTGAGAAGTAGAAACGATGGACTTTCAGCAACTGCTCGCAAGGAAAGCAACTCGACGCATCAAATATTGAGATAAACAATAATCAAAATAATAAAGAAAAACCTGCGTTATCATACCAGTTGATCATCCTTGGAAAGTAAGCAAGTACGATGGGTATCATAAACAAGTACAAGTACAATGAAAAAGGAAGAGCTATGAAGAGCGCTGGAAGGCGTTATGTGGCGAAAGGCATTGAAAGGAGTACAGGTATCAAACAAATTATAACTTGCAATGCTAGCGAGGTAAAGAGAAGGGTTTTTATACAAATGTATGAATTCATTGTATGCAAATTAAATATATCAATAAGAAAGACTGTCATCAAAAACGCCCACTTTCTCTCCTAGGAGAAAGTCCGTCCGCAAACCGAGCTCTCTGGCTGGATGACAGAATGGAACTCATATCACCCGCCACGCTTGAACGCTTGAGAGGGCTGCTTGGGGATTTCCTGGGACTATGAGCGCCGTCAGAATCTCGGTAGGCAGAACTTTGCCTCCGGTCCAAATACGGTGTTGCTGACTTTCGTAGGGGGGATTGAGCATGGGAATATACCCCAAGGCTTCCTCCATCTCCCGTACCGGATGGTGGTCTGAATTGCGGTTGGCGAATGGCACCGCTTCTCTTTTTTATTGGTGTAAATGTGTCCATGGTATAAGAGGGCGTTTGAATATCAGTCGTCCGCTGTATAGAACCGCTGGACGTAACTTGCGGTGTTGATAGGGATGTTCTAGGAGTCACATGTGGTCGGTTTTTCACACGGTAGTCGGGGTCAACATGATGGATGTAGTTGGGGTTTGGGCGAGTCTTAAAAGTGTGTTGTGTGGTGGATGGTGCATAAGTTTCTACCACATTATATTTTTCATCCTTATGTGGTATAAAATGATCTGCCTGTGAAAACTGGGTGGCAACATCGCGAACATCTGGATCTGTTCTTGGGTGGACGAATTTCGTATCGTATTCATTCAAAACTTCCTTATGGACCAAGGCTGAATCTTTAGCTTGCTGGGAATATGAGGCCGAAAGGGTAGACATTTGCGCAGTCAATAACAATGCCAAAAATATAGTCGTCACTATCGTTACACTGGGTCGGGGATCCGAGGAGAGCGTCGGCAGGAATAACCAATATACGAGGATATGACCAGGACTAAAGAGGCAAAACAGTCGAATAGAAATTGGGTGCGGATCCCAGACAGAGAGCTGCCATACATCACGGCGTGCATCAGGATGTGCCCTCTTCTCCGCTGAGCTAGCAGACAGGACGTCGGAAATAAAGCGCAGGGGTGTGGATGACATCGGCGACGAGTTCACTTGCACTCGTTTGGCAGAGGGTGTTGATGGTGTCTTCTCAATAGGCACTTCAAATAAGCGGTAGGGACGCGTCCGACAAAATGCATATAGCGCATTTGAGATGGACAGAAGCGCTAGCGCATGAACGATGAACGATGCCTATAAAATCGAGATGTCTATTAGCATATGATGCCCTAAAAATCCACCTTATTGATCAAGGATTGTGCATACCAGCCAAGCTACATAGCTTACACCTCCCTCGTCTCCGAACACATCATCATGAGCTCGGCTGCTCTTCTGGCTATTTGCACGCGCAACGAGAAATAAAACGTTCAACGCGATTCCAACGGGTAGCGCCCACTCCTTCTCCCACTGTTCCCAATCACTGGAGTCAAGTTCCTCCGAAAGCCATAATAAAAAGTCAAGAGGGTTCAAATAAGCCTTGATACGCTCGAGAAGCGGTCTCCGCCGAATGAGAGGGGGCATCGTAAGACGTGGGAGCCAGCTCTGGTTTTGAATGTCGCAGGGGATGAAGAGCAGGCCGTTGTTGGTTTCTAGAGTTTCTAATTCCGATGCATGGTATCTCTGCAAGTGCCTAGATGGATTAGTCACCTGTGCAAAGCTCCAGGACACAGTACCTGGGCTTGGTGTCGATATTCAATTCTTCCTTTGCTGTTTTCCTGCTGTCAAGAAAAGTAGAAAAGTATTTGTTTATGGTTGGGTTTCGTTGCTGGGCGGCGATTGAGTCACGTGACAGTAACAAAACATAGGCACAGCGAGATCACAGGCATTGGAAGGTATCTAAACGGCCGTTCATTCCGTACGCAGGTCAGCTTTAAGAGGGTTTGCTTAAAATATGAAGCCTTGACCTTACTATCTGCTCATTGCAAGCCTTCGAGTAATTGCTAACGAGGCGGGAGAAGGGATCTGTCTAGATTATATAAGCTAGTTATATGGAATCATGTGCAATCCGATAAGCAGCTCCAACTTCGGATGAACCAACAGGTTGCTCGCAGACGAGAAGCAACGAAGCTGCCGTTCTGTTTGCTCATTTCTTTTGCGAGGAGAGAATTGAACACTTTGGGGATATCGATTATCTGTCCAGCATAGTAGCTGTGTCGTGCAAGGGATCTGTTAGATACTTCTTTTCCCGCCCTTACGCCGTCAGAAGCAGTATGTCTTCAGGCTCCAAGGTACAAAAGCCTCGCTTCCTGGACCCAAGCGGCACAGATATCTTGATGGCCTAACGAGTTTGTTACTGATCTTTTCCCGTTCTTTGATATCTAGGATAGGCAATTTCTCGCCGTGATCGGAGATGAGGAGTAAGCTACCGCCGAACGTTCATATATACGTGGGGACGTTATTAACATTAGACGTCTGATACAGCTCTGTGACCGGGCTTCTACTTGCAGGCATAGGTGTGAGTACACCTACAGTGCTAACTATGAGATTTCCCTCGCTGTCTTGATGGAGGACTGTTGATGGAGGAGCTGACTTGGGCTACCCAGCACGTAACGGATCCTCCAGACTCTCAGCGCAATTTCCTTGTTGTTGACTCCAAGACCGAAACGAGTACCATTGAGAAAGCGTTCAAAAACTTCACACAAGAGAGAAAGGATATCGGTGTCCTACTCATAAATCAGCATGTACGCCGCTTTCCCGTCTTTGAAGCTCAAAAGTCAGGATAACCCGCTAACGTTGTGGTGTTTAACAGGTGGCTGAAAGAATACGCAATAGCGTAGACAAATTCACTGAAGCTTTCCCGGCCGTGCTTGAGATTCCAAGCAAAGACCATCCTTACGACCCGGAGAAGGACAGTGTATTACGACGTGTGAGAAGACTCTTTGGCGAGTAGGCGCTGTTTCAAATGTGGGAGACGGTTGTGTTTTTGATCATTACATATTTCGGTGATAGTTCGTGATAATATAGAGCCTGAAGCTATGATTCGGGTTGTCATACATAGTTACTACCGTGTTCTGAGAAGTGCAACAGCTATAAGATCTATTCTCACTAATTGCTTGTATTAAGGTTATCTATCTGTGTTTGAACGTATGAACCGAACGGGATAAATGTCAAGGAAATATGAAATAAAATCACCAAATAAAACGAGGCATGCTTGAGCAGATATGCAGGAACAAAAACCCAAAATTCAGCAGAACACGCGCTGGTATTTCTCAAGTGGTATGTAGAAACCGGAAGGAAAGTGGATATCCCATGGCTATCGGAGATACATGGGATAATCGACATATAGCAGAGCTCAGTTAGTCCAAAGGCTTGGTTTAACCAAAGTAGTGCATTTCATCGACATGAGCAAACGTAAGTATCCAAATCATCATAGCACAATTCATACACATCGTATCGTATCATATCAACCCAGCATCAGTCGTACCACTGACGTAGGAGGCCTGGAGGGGTTATCCAATGGCTGCTAGAATGACCCTGACTACATCTGGCGAGTCATGATACTCGATCAGTCACAGGCACTCCAACAAGGCGACAGTGACCTAATGTGGTTTTTATACTCTGATTTCAAAGACGACGGTAGCGGTAAGACAGGTAATCGGCTCCCCGTTGGCACTCACAACGTCCGCTCGGACGATGTATTTGCCCTGTTTTAAGAATATATGCATTAGTCTTCTGCCTATTTTTTTGGAGGCCAACAACAAGGATGACTTACTGGAGGAACCTGAGGAGGAATATCAACGCTCTTCTTGAGTACCATCTTGCCTTTCTCGAGTGGACAGTCTAGACCAACCTTCTCGGTTTGATCACACAGATCCATCTCCTGGTTTATTAACTGAAGGAAGCCATATGTGACCTGCAACTGAACGGTAGCTCCCTTTTCGATCTCCTCGGCCAGGACTCCGGAGGCTTTGATGACTAGAGGTTGGCCACTATAACATATTTGTACATTAGCATAAGCTATAGGCATATGTGTATAGATAAACTATCGGGACGGGGCGAGCTGAGAGTCAACGACTTACGGGAGTGGTGGGTTCGGAGAGAGGTCTACCCTCTCGATTGTAAGAAGGTTCTCTGCCGGATCGGCGCAGTACATCAGAGGGTTGACACCAGGGACTTTGAGGTCCCCATCAGTGTCTAATGGTATCTGTGAGGTATCGCGGAAAGGCAGAGGCGGAGCAGCTAGGGCGAGAGGAGACAGAAGCAAGGCGACGAGAGCGGTGGAAGAGAAACGCATGATGACGGGTTTCGGAAGGTGCAGAAAGACGGACGGGTGGTTCGGTAGAAGAATGTATGGGATATGAATAGGTAACAGCAGCTGCCCCGTTCTCAGGTAGAGCTGGTAATGAGAGTCGTTTGTACTATGCAGCAGACAGATGTGGCCTCGCTCGTGCGATGTTGTAGTCAAAGAGCTTGACCTCCAAGCTGAGCGAGAAAGCCGAAATATTGGGGAAGTCTTGGCAAGTTATGTCATGCGGGAACCTTGCTTAGTCATTTAACTCAATATCAAACTCTAAATTATACTTGCTTTGGCAAAAGATGTATAGACACAGAAAGGGATGGGGACGGCGGATGAGGATATAGGAAGGGGAGTGCCAGGAGGATTTTGGTTGAAATAGATTGTATTTGCAACTGAGGCGTAAGATGAAACTTTTCTCCCTGACAAGATCACACGTTACCCTTCTATACGAAAAAAACAAAAGAAGTCAAAGCCACTTAACACCACTAACTCCAGGGGTTCTTCCGAATGAAATAAAGAAAAGCAAAACAGGGACTGTCATCTCGTCATGGGAAAACAAGGCATTAGATGATGAAGATATGAAGCCTGAAATGAAATGGTATCAACTTGAATTTCTTTAACGTCGCTGGGTCTTGCCAATAGAACGCTTGCCAGTAAACTAAAGAGAAAGGGTTAGAGATGTTTAAAAGTAATAGAAACGAGAAATAACACATACCAAGTGTTTGGGTAGAGAAGCAGGAGTATGTCTGTCAGCTTCACCCTGTCTGGCCATACGGTTCATTTGTTTCTGGCCGAGCTTCATGAGTTTCTCAGCATTAGACCTGCTTGTCAAGCTAGTAACACCATCCACACGGCGGTTGGTAGCCGCCTGGCTTCGTGCGCGGCTGACAGCGCGTCGGAGCGCATCGTGCTGTGTCTCTGGGGTATCAAGATCCATGGCATCCGGCTCGTCTCTGGTCGCAGTGCGGCCACGGGATTCTGGTTGGGCTTTGGCACGGGCGGAGGAAGCGGATGCATCGTATCCAATCGAGTCAAGATGCTTCTCCATATCTGATAGTTTCTTGCTTCGTGAGCTTCGTGGGATGAGTGCGCGATTCTTAAGAGATTTCCTCAACTTCGACTCGTTCATGATCAGTGCTCGTTTCTCCCTGATCAGGTCCGCTTTCATGCGAATTTCAGCCTCGTCGGCATCTTCCACGGACTCGTCAGAGTCATAGTACCCCTCTGCCTCTAGTTTCTCTTCCTCCTCTTCTAACTGTGCCAATTTCTCTTCAATGTCGGGATCAACAAAATCATAAATGTTCTTTCCTTCCCATAATTCAGGCATCTTGTCATGTTTCCACTCATCGTTGGCGAGAAGATAGCTTTCCTTCATATCGAAGCTATAAACACCAGCACCGCCATTTTCTTCCTCAATATCCCTTGCGAGTTTGCGTCTGTTTGGATCATTTTTATCGTATTTCTTGAGGTTCTTGACGGCCTCGGGTATGAAGGTCTCGCGAACACCACCAATGGGCTGAGCGACGTGGATACGAGCCAAAACATCTCCCAAGCGTCCCGTTGGAGTCCCCGAGCTGTTTGCGCCAGTGTTCAACTTCTGAGCAACTCGTTCCGCAATAAGCCTGTCGCAAGCTGCGTTTTTTACAGCAGTCACTCCCTCCGTTGTGGCGCATGAAAGTTGCAACATCTCCACGCCGGATGACTTCAGAAGAGCCTGTAGCTGTTCCTGAGTCTCCGGATCAAGATCCTCAGGGCGCATAACATCAATCTTATTGATGACGATGAAAACGAGCTTATTCGAGAAGAGAGGCTTGATGCTGTTGAACAGCTTGATCTGGTCGACAACCGAGTATCCGCATTGCTCTGAAAGATCCATGAAGTACAAAATGGCAGATCGTAAGTGCGCAATTGCTGTAATCGACTGCATTTCGATAGTGTTCATTTCTTCAAGAGGATGATCAAGGATTCCCGGGGTGTCGATGGCTTGGAAACGAAGATATTTGTAATCGAAATGTCCAACGAACAAGCTCTTGGTAGTGAAAGCGTAAGGCTGAACGTCTACATCTGCCTTGGTGACACTTCTCAAGAAGCTGGATTTACCGACATTTGGATATCCGCAGATAAGAAGAGTTCTGGTGTTAGGATCGATGGCTGGAAGACGACCAAGATGCTGACGAACTTGTTCGAGATAGAGTAGCGGGTCTTTCAGGCGCTTGCAAATAGTAGCCATGCGACCAAGAGCGGCTCTTTTCAGTTGTTTGCATTGGAAAAGAGACTGTGCATATTTAAGCAGTCGTACGTAATCTCGGGCAACGGTCTCAACAAGGCGTTTCGCAGTCGACAGTTGGCCGAGCGCAATTCTGAAATGGTCGGCATCATATAGCGTGTTTAAAAGATCCTTATCTAGACCAGGCAGAAAGTATTGATTAGCGCACACTTCCAATGCACTCATTTGACGAAGGCCAAATGGAGGTATTTCGAAGGAAGGGAAAGTCATACGGAATGGATGAACATCTTGCAACCTTGGGAATCCATCGAGAATTGCCGAAAACTTCTCGCAGAAAGTCTCAGAGGTAAATTTGACCTTTCGTGTGTAAAATGCTGTCGTAATGATATATCGTTAACCGACTTCGGACCTCAACCACTTCATCTATATAAATCCAAGAGCATACCTCTGATACGACTAATTTTGAACCCAGCACGAATCTGCGTTGGCAACCGTCTCTGAGTCCGACTCAGGACAATATCGAGGAACTCCTGATGCGTGGGCACCGGCTGGATCTGTTTGGCAACGCACAGTTAGATACCGCTTTCTCCCATCCAGACAAAAGCAATCAACGCTGGTGACGTGCGACGTGCGAAACAAAATAAAAGGATCAGATAATTCACTTACATCCTTCCAAGTGGTCTTCATGGTGAGCTCGAGAAATCGTCCCTCCGTTGATTTGATCTCAGGGTCGAAGCTCGAGATGAATCTCTTGTTGCTTCCTCTTGAGATCAAAATTTCCCGTCTTTATCAGAAGGTGGGAAACTTTTAATTTTTTTTTTTTTTTTTTTTTTTGGGCGGAGTTTCTTGCAGCCACGAACGGAAGTTTTTCCCGGCGTCTTGGCAGTTTCGACCGGCAGGTTTAGCCTTTCACGTGATTTATTTGACGGCGAAGTAATATCTTTATTCCGATATATTATGTAATCGATTTATCCTCTAGTTCCATCGCCGCTTCCTATTGGCCAGCCTAACGACTTCCCCTTTTTTATCTGGCGACAATAACAAATTGAACAATATTGAACAACCTCAAAGTGGCTTGTTGGAGGCTACGAAGGCCGCAGTAGAGGAGATAATCAGATATTTGGCCATGCGTAGAGGCGAGTGTCCAAGCACCATACTATATCTCGGGATGTGGCTGTTGCTCTTTGAAGAGTCCAAGTTAAATCTACAGGGCATTCTGGCGTATTTGCACAGTGATATCATTGCTGTTGCTATAATACAGTTTCATCCTTTTTCTCCCTTCATATCTGCAGCGTGTTCATAATATTCCATAACACGTAGCAATGCTTTTCCAACCATCACTAGGGACACCCGTCTCCACGTTTAGGTATAGAGCTGATATAGATAATGATGCATGCACACCACCCCGGCCGACCACCCAATTAATTGCAAAAGCCATCCATCCAGATGCAAGAATGAGCAATGTTTCCCCCATCTCAAGTCAGGAATCCCCATCAGCAAAAAATAGAACAAGGCAAAAATGGAAAATAGCGGTTGTAAAGATTAGTTGGGAGCCTTGCTGAGATCAAGGACCTGTTTAAATAAAAGTCAGTAACCGACGCAGTTTGACGGCGATCAGAGAAAAGGGGCCACACATACCATGTCGTTCCAACCCCCGCCGCCAAAAGTGCACTTGCTGCGTCCAACATTCTCAAATCCAAGACCGGTGTAAAACGGAACGAGATGATCATGGGAAAGCAGGACAAGTCGATCAGCAATTTTCGCATCCTGGATGCGTTGGATATACGACTTTATCAGCATTTTGCCGAGACCCTTGTCCTGGTGTTCAGGGAGGACGGCGAGGGAGTGGATGGCTATGGTAGATCCCTGGTCTTGGTGGCCGACAGGCTCCTCTTCGCCCGGGCTTGGTAGAGTAGACTTTTTAGTTCTCCAGTCCTTAGGAACCCCCATCGTCGCATTTGTAATGACAGGCGATGTTGTTCTCGTTGCAAGAAGGTGAGCAATGACTACAGGCCTAGGTTTCTCATTGTCTGCAGTAGCCGGTGGGATGGAGAAGATTCCAAGAGAGAGCTCAGGGCATTTCGAGAGACGATAAGTCAACTAAGAATGGATTCATTAATTAGTAACATGTTCCGAGAGAAACGGTGGCAGGGGAACACAGGGGGTAGAGTCGTACGTTTTCTCTTGAACACCTTTCAGACTCAGGGAACGCCAGTTCGACCTTTTCACAGTCGTCAAGGTCCGAGACGGAGAGCAGCTGCACGTACGGGTGGAGTTTAGCTAGCTCCGAGTTTCTTGCTGGTACCCGGGACCGCATATACCAAGGATAATCCGAGGCATCCGAATGGTTAACAGCTACGAAATCATCCTCGTCGGTGCCGTAGGTGGAACTGCCATTAGGGTATATATCTTCAACATCATCATCCTCGTCATCGTCATCGTCATCATCATCATCATCCTCTTCACCATCACCCCCCGTTAGTCTATTAGCGCCAGCCCCATTGAAGAGCTCGGATCGCCGCTTAAGGAAGAGCTTCCGCGGCATAGGCGTAGGCCGACCTGCAAGGCCTGAGACGTCATTCAGACGAATGGCGTGGAAAGCAGGGGGGTTTGTCTCGTGTGTTTCGTCGGCCGGGGTCGCGGATATGGATGTGCCTTCAGCCATGGTGGTTTAAGGCAGCCAGCAAGCGGGTCTCCGACGCAGGGAAGAGATGATAGTATCAGCTAGTTATCCTCAGGGTTCCACGGCGAACTGTCCTTCTCTCGTTACAAGCTGCGAATATGCGGATACTGGTCCCCTTTAAAGGCGATTAGCATGGCTTCTAGGACAGAAAATAACAGAGCGAATAGCAGGACGGCGCTTAATTCGGAAGCGTAGATTGTACAAGGCTAGCAAGCAAGAAGGAAGGAAAAGCAACGAAGCAACAGCAGAAAGCGACAACAGAACGAGCATCACAAGCTAAGATGTTATATCTCTTTATTCCTCTTCCTCTTCATCTACAGTGTAAAGTGGCAAGCCGTGGGGGGTTCGCTCGCCCTGCGCGCACAGGTAGGCAGCGAGCGGGCGAGACATTGCAATGACAGAACGCAACGAGCAAACAAACAGCTTCCAGACAGCGGCGCGCAGCGCATGGAGGTTCTACCTTTTGTAATGTTACTATCTTCCGCAGGGCTGCCCCGGACGTCGAGCTGGCAAAAGGGCGTGGAGGGGTGATCTGCTGGTTGGCGAAGCTGTGGCGTCTGGTCTGGAGGCACCAAGCCTAACTGCGGGACAACTTGGGCGATAACCAAGGAATAGGGCTGAAAGAAGAGCGTCTCGAGGGCAGAGGACGGGGCCACTGGCTGTCGGCAAAGTGGCAGGCGGTGCTGTTCGGGCGGTTTGTCTAGGCGCCTGGCAAGGGGGAGGGCGAGAGGTTGAAGTCGAGCGAAAATCGAGTGGAAGTCTGAGGACGGCCGGAGTCGTAATTTTTCACTCTGCGGAAGACAAAAAAATATAGAATTCGCTACCCTTGGCGCGGGTACATGGGAGATACCTTGGGATACCGCAGAAGACGGCTGGAGGACGAGGTATCTACCAGGTAGACGTCCATGAGTCTAGTCCGGCTGATAGGCATGGTCTAGTAAACGTTCATCTACGGAGTAGTTATACACTGCGGCCGCTTGTCTACACCTCCGCTTACTTCTACGGAGTACTGACTGCCTCAGCACCATGCTAGTTATATCCCCGACCAGATGCCACAGAAACCCGCTTGGCCAACAAGGTGGGCGGGAAAGCGGCGTTAACTAGCTCAAGTCTCTAGCAAACCGGGGAAGATATCAATATCAACTGAGCAAACGGAAGTAGCCCGGAGAAGCCACTGGAGAGCCGCTGGTGCTGGCTATCTTTCTTTGGCAACTAGCCAGAGTAATTCAGCTAGTTAGTTCAATTCAAAGTCCAACTAAGTAAAGTAGGTCCACGGCTTCGTGGAGCATCACACTTCCCCCCTGCAGATAACTATGTATCTGGACCCTCGAGAGACCGCTCCCTGCTGTGATCGGGGTTGGTGAAAAGGCGCCAACCGCTAATGGACAGGGAAGGCTGATAAAAGGCTGGGTAGCGAGGAACAAGGGATGCCAGCATTGTCCACTCTCCCCTCTTCCTTCGTCCTCGAGATCTTGACCCTTTCTGTCATGGTGGGAAAGGTAGTTTTTGGGAAGTGCCCGCCGTGATACCATGCAGCCATGACGGGGAGGGTCAGCGGGGGGAGGAGGTTTCGATATCTGTCCCTTCTTGTCCCCTCGCGTCGCCCTCCAGTGAGTAGTGCTACGGCAAAGAGCATGAATGGTGAGGCATATATATAACTCAGCTGCAGTTGACAAACGCTGTCCATCCCATCCCTGCGTCTTCCATCTGAGTGAGAAGTGAGTACAAGACGGGAGGCGTATCGTATCCTGTTGATATGCAGCATCTCGGGCCGCCTGCTGCACGAAAAGGGCAAAGCAAGGGAGGAAGAAAAAAAAAAAAAAAAAAAGGGAAAGGAGCAGAGGAGGCCGCGAGAATCGTTTGTTCACCGTCCCGGGATGGAATGGGATGATGGACAGGACTGTTGCAACGGCCTGCTTGTTCCTGTGTTCCCATCCAGGGCAGAGAGCAACGGGTGCATGCTTCTCGAGTTTCACCCTCCCCGGCCAATAGAACCCACACCCGCCTCCGTTTGGATCTGAGGATGGCAGCGAAAGTCGAGGAGAAAAGGCGGCCTTGCATTCGCACGCAGACGCAGGAGGCAATCAATATGAATCAGACTGCATGGATGGGCGCGAACTGTTACTAATTCACGGCCTGCTGGTCTTCTTCTCTCCCCTTCCCGTTGCTTCTTCGTCTCCTTTGTCCGACCTGGTCGATAGAGTTAGCTTCATCGTAGTAAAAAAAAGAACACACAGGGCAAGCAGTATAAGAAAACACCCGTCCGTCCCCTCCGCTCGAGGGCCAGGCTTCTTTCTTCCTGCTATAACGCCGGGTTCTTTGCTTAAGTAGCTGCAGGCGCTGCTTCCGCTGTCTTGTGCCCTCCTCTCCGCATCCTATCCTCCTGTCACACTGCCATCATCGCCGCCGGCCAGCCAGCTATTCAGTCAGACGGACGCAGCTGAGAAGCGCCAGACTTCCAAGCCACTGACTGCTCAAGCTGCTGCTGCTGGAGTTGCTGCTGCTGGAGTTGCTGGAATTTTGCTAGAGTTGTTGTTGTTGTTGTCGTGGAAAAAGAGCCGCCTGCGTCATCTGCTTTTGGCGCCTGGAAAGCCTTCGACGTCAACTTCGACTTCAACCGCCAACCTCAGCCTCTCCCAGCCTCTCCCATCCTCTTCATAACTCTTCCTCCACGACCGAGGGAGCTTCCGCCAGGGACTGCACAGCATATACAAGAGACAAAGATACGGAAGATCCCCAGGGAGACAGTCAGAGACTCACTCACTCACTCACTACTCCGTCTACAACTGACCTGGTGCAAGATGTAAGTGGCTTCCAGCCTGGCAGGGTTCACCCATACTAACCAGCGAGTTGGCAGGCGCATCACGGTCTCCGTTGTCGCGTCGAACGTGGCCGTCAGCTCGGATATTGTCACTCTCGATGTCGGCGAGGACATGACGCTGGCGGACCTCAAGGCCGTCATACAGAGTGACGTCCAGATCCCCCCTCAGTCACAGCATCTCTTCCACAACAACCAGCCGTTGACAGACGACTCAAAGCCGTTGGGACAGCTGGGCATAAGCGAGGGCGACATGCTGGGTATGCATATACGAGTACCAACTCCGGCTTCCGGGCCAGGCCAGGGTAACCCCTATCGTGCTGGTGCTGGAGCTGCATCACAGCAAGGGGAGTCTTCACGCGGGGGACAGCCGACGATACCGGACCCGGAGACGATAAGGCTGCACATGTTGGGCGATCCACGGGTCCTGGCGGCAGTCAGGCAGCAGAACCCGCAGCTGGCGTCTGCCGTAGATGACCCGCGGCGGTTTCGAGAGATAATGATGTCTCATCGACGGGCTGAGGCGCAGGCTGAGGCCGCAAAGGAGGCCAGAATAGCCATGCTGAACGCAGACCCGTTCAACCTCGATGCACAGCGGGAGATTGAGGAGATTATTCGTCAGAATGCTGTTACGGAGAACCTACATACGGCCATGGAGCATACTCCTGAAGGTACGTCTTTATGATTTATAATGATTGATATATATTACCTTGGCCATATTTTACGTGACATGCTAACTTCAGGGGGCTAGCATTTGGACGAGTAACTATGCTGTACATCCCTGTGGAAGTGAACGGACATAAAGTGAAGGCATTCGTTGACTCCGGTGCCCAGGTCACTATCATGTCACCCGCCTGCGCCTCTGCCTGCAATATCATGCGATTAATTGACCGACGATACGGCGGTATTGCGAAGGGCGTGGGTACCGCTAACATTCTGGGGCGTGTCCACTGCGCCGAGATCAAAATCGGGGACATGTTTCTCCCTTGTTCCTTCACGGTGATGGATGGGAAGCACATTGATCTCCTGCTTGGCCTAGACATGCTTAAACGCCACCAAGCTTGTATAGACCTGAAAGAAGGCGTGCTTAAGATCCGGGATGAGACGGTGCCGTTTCTCCATGAAGCCGATATACCCAAGCACCAAGACGAATTTGAAGACGAGCCAATGGTCAGGGGCTCGGATGGAGCTATTATCGGAGGCAGGACTGGTGCCGTACAGCATCCAGCAGCGGCTGGCGGGACGGCTGCCTTCCCGAGACCTGCACTACCAACTTCTCTACACCGCCCTCCGCCTACTGGCCCGTCTCCTGGCCTTTCTCCTGCTCCTTCTGCTGCCACTCCTGCTGCCAATCCTGCTGCCAATCCTGCTGCAGCTATTGCTAATGCCCCTCCGCAACGGGCCTCGCGCTGGCCAGCTGACTCGATTGCGAAAATAACCGATCTAGGATTCACGCGAGACGAGGCGATACAGGCCCTCGACGCAGCGAACGGTAATCTTGACGGTGCAATTGGATATCTTATCTAGGGGGAAAAGACCAAAAAAAAAGACCAAACGCTGACCCCAGTGCAGTGAGGTTCATGATTATGTTGTACTTGGAAATGAACTAAATAAATGCAGTTACGGTCAATGACATGCCATGTTGATGTTTATAGGGAGACTGACGTTCTCAAATGTTATCCCCATATCGAACAGGCAAGCTACATGACGCTACAGAAAGTGTTATAAGAAAAGCAGAAACTATCACTCCAGGCTTGAATAACATTATCATCATCATCATCATATTATACATGTTAAACGCAAAAGATACGACAAGAAAGCAAGAGTGAAGAGTGCCAGGAAAGGAATACTCCTGCAGTGTACATCAAAAAAAAAAAAAAAAAAAAAAAAAAAAAAAAAAAAAAAAAAAAAAAAAAAAAAAAAAAAAAAAAAAAAAAAAAAAAAAAAAAAAA
>QQSR01000199.1:0-36871 GCA_003664465.1 Trichophyton mentagrophytes
CCTATGCGTCCTCTCTATTCTCACTAGCTCTCTATCTCTCTCCCTCTCTCTATTCTTCCTTTCTCACCACTCGTTTCTCTCTTTTTTTTTCTTTTATTTTTTTTTTTTTTTTTTTTCTTTTTTTTTTTTTTTTTTTTTTTTTTTTTTTTTTTTTTTTTTTTTTTTGTTGTTGTTGTTGTTGTCATTGTCCATCTGGGCCTCAGCTGACTCTTTCTAGTTGACGTGTGGACATTTTAAAAAGGCCAATGACTGGCTGCAGACTCGATACGGGGACGAGGGTATCATTGATTGGAGTCTCACCTCGAAGCCCCTCGTCACTGTCACCTCTGTCACCACTGCCACAGAGACGGTCAAGGAGAACGGCAAGACAGATACAGTATCAAAGACAACTGCCGAAGAAAAGTCAGATACTATATCGAAGACTGCTACTGTTGCTACCACTGCCACCGCTACAGATGCAGCTACTGACACAGCTACATCTACAGCTACATCTACAGCTACCACCGCTATTACATCTAAATCTACTACTACCAAGGTAGATGGTGATGATGATGATGCTGACAGTGACTATGGTCAGGACCTTATCGAGGATGAGACCAAGTAGTTTCACTTCTTTGCACTCTCCATGTTATTTTCTGTGTTTCCAGCACTTCTATCTTTCTCAGCAGGCGTTCACCTCTTTTTATTTTTGATATGTTGATCAATTTAGAGATCAAATTCCCTACTATTGTCGAAAGTCCATTACAAGGCCTGGATCAATCTATAGAGGCAAAAAAAAAAAAATAAAAAATAAAGCAGAACAAAAAAAATAAATAAAAGAAGACGACGAAAAAAGAGCGCAATAACTAGAGCGAGGTGACCTCAAAGCATCCACACTCACCAAGTTGCTGTACAAAGAAAGTACTTTACAGGATATCTTCCATTTTTCATTTCTTCCCTAAAACACAAGCAGCACAACCAGCTCATCGTCGGTACCACATACGAGTAATCTTTGTGTTTCGCATCTTCCTTTGCAGCTGGAAGATACCGTACATCAGCGCTTCAGACGTGGGGGGGCCTAGACCACAGTCATTAGTCAACGTCCATCAAAAACTTGTCCAAGCCGAAGTTGAAACTTACAGCCAGGAACGTAGATGTCAACAGGCACAATTCTGTCACATCCACGAGTGACAGAATAGCTGTAGTGATAGTATCCACCACCATTGGCACAGCTGCCCATACTAATCACCCAGCGTGGTTCCGGCATCTGATCATACACCTGTCTCAAGGCCGGAGCCATCTTGTTCGTCAATGTACCGGCAACAATCATCACATCAGACTGACGCGGCGATGCTCGAAAGATAATTCCCAGTCTGTCCTGGTCGTATCGGGGTGTAGACAGGTGCATCATCTCTACGGCACAGCATGCCAATCCGAAGGTCATAGGCCACAGAGAGCCCTGGCGAGCCCAGTTGGCTACCTGGTCAAGCGTAGTCCTACCAATTTCCCCATTAGCAATTGCATCCCCCACTTAGCATTCCTCAGGATGCAGGAGCAGAAATATAGAGGAATTAACGAACAAGGCATAGTCGAGGACACCCTGGGGTTTCTCCTGGCTGGGCAGAGGAACCTCTCTCCTTGGTTTCCGCGCAGGGACAGATCCGGCTGTAGACTGGAGGGCGCTTGACTGCTCAGTCGCAGCTTGTGTCGACTGGAATCTGGAGCTGGAAAGGGCCGGCAGAGTGGTGGAAAGGATTGGGCGATGCTGGCCTGTTGTATCATACATATCCCTCTTGTTCAGCACGGCGCATTAACATATGAAGCAGGAAAGAAGGGAAAAACCCACCCAGCAGCCTGACGGCAAAGTTGCCTCCCCGCGAAGGATTCATTACCGCTATTGTGATCTAGAGAACAGTTGACGGACGGATGCTCGGTCTTCTCGCCCTCCCGCTCGCTGTCGCTCTTGTCCTCTATTTTCTGATGTCGTCGTCGCTTTTTTTAGCTAATACTTTATATCGCAGCTGTGATAGGATGGCTGGTGCTTTCACGTGACATCATGTGACACGGCGGAGCATCGGAGGCGACTTTATCTGATCCTCTTGGTTTCTCCGACTTTTTGCTCCATCAGATAAGTTCCAACTCTTTTTCCTCTTCGTCGCCCTTGCTCGCTCTCGTTCTCTCGCCCAGGCATACCCAGACGCAGAGAATATCATAGCACACACTCCTTTACAATGTTCAGACGAGCTATTTCTCTTGCTCCCAGAGCGACCAGATGCATCGCATCTCCGGCTGTATCACGGCCGGCTTTGACGCCACTCGCTCCGGTGCCTGCGCTCACATTCCGAACAACCAGAAGCTACCATGAGAAAGATATGTCTCCTCTTCCTTGTCGGTATTGGAGACTTAGCGATTCGTTTGACTGACCTCATGCACTGTTAGATCATTATAGCAACCCACGGAACGTCGGTTCAATGTCAAAGTCCGACATGGACGTTGGAACCGGCTTGGTCGGAGCCCCGGCCTGTGGTGATGTGATGAAACTACAGATCAGAGTCGACAAGAGCAACAACACCATCAGTGACGTCAAATTCAAGACCTTTGGCTGTGGAAGTGCCATCGCCAGCTCAAGTTATCTGACCGAGCTTGTACGGGGGATGACGCTTGAGGAAGCCGCTAAGATCAGAAATACCGAGATCGCAAAGGAGCTTTGTCTTCCTCCAGTCAAGCGTGAGTCTGGTCATTAACATGCATAAAATAGATCAAATGCTGATAAAAATATATAGTGCACTGCTCCATGCTCGCGGAAGATGCCATCAAGTCCGCCATCAACAACTACTACTCGAAGAACCCAACGGCCACCGACCTCTCTGGCACTGGGGCTTCTATCGCTGAAGTGGCCGCTCAACCCGCCGCTCAACCTGCTACCACTACCCCTCCCGCCTCAAATTAAGTCGTCTTCGGTCTTTTTATAAATAATATTTTATCTGACTATTTATCTGCCGCCTATCACGGGGCATGATGTACCGGCCTGTTCTTCTTGTTTCTGTGTTCAAGAAAAATATCCCCATGAGCCATTCTTTTCTTACCGGCCATAAGCTGGAAATACCTTGACGCCAAAGTAGCGCAAATTGTATATTTTCTTCTGAAACCTGCGCTACCAAACGTATTATTCCTCAGAGAATCAATCATTCACGTTCTCAGATCAATCATCTCCTCTCTTGCTTCTGCCTCAAAAGTCTATCTATCACTAGTCGGTAAATATGCGTATGCCCTCCTAGCGGGAAGTGGCCATGATATCTTCGTCGAAGGTAGTAGCGTTTCTATTCTTCGCGCCGGCCCTCCGCTGAGCTTTCACTAGTCCCTCCATGTAATCTTCTCCCAGTTCAAGCCTCACGTCAATTCTCGCAACATTGTCTATCATGGCCTTGATACGGTTCTTCTCCTGTAGGAGGGCTGCAGAGAGCTGAGCTTCTGTGGACATATCCATGCCCGCATTATCCTTGCCAAAACGAAGTACAGAAGGCCCAGAGGGGTCCGCAGCCTGGACAAGTCGCGCGTTTAACTGACCATCTGCTATCAGTGAAGCGATATACTCCTCTAATTCTTGAGCAGAGCCGCATTCGTAAGAGACTCTGTTTGCAATTTCAGGTATTGATATTGCTGAAAACACCTTCTCTAGCTTCAAAATAGAGAACCTACGATACGCGGCAGAAAGCTGGTATACAAGGTGGGCGTTCCCATCCTGCTGTAGGTCAATATCATATCACATCTCGGAATTAAGCAGCTAGAAAGGCTTTTTTTTTTTTTTTTTTAACTTACCCGATCCCATTGATCAATTCCTACGGACATTTCTGCTTCCAATCTTTGCAGAGTACCGTCGCGGAATATGTCTGCAAGCGCTTCATAAGGTCTAGAAAGAGACTTATATATCTTCACTGCAAATGGAGGTATTCCCCGTGGCAAAGCTGAGGCCTGGCAAGGGAGTGTTATTGGGTATATTCCAGCATTGATGCAATGGGTTGTAAAAATGGAATAGTTAACCTACCTGTCCTTTGGCCAAAAGACGCACTAGAATCCACTTCTTGTACGCTTCAACCATGATCTTGCTCACAGCATTAGTGACTGGCGCAGCTATAACAATGTGCAGAAACCTCAAAGCGTCATCCCACTCCTTTCGAATCATGTATATCATAGCCCCGTATAGGTAATATTCAAGATAAGTCTGATGAGTAATATTTCCTGCTAGACCAGAGGAATCCGTAATGAATGTAGAACTGGATTGATCCTTGACGCAGGGTAGTATCTGCGCTCGTTTATGGTATGTTCTATCCACCGAGGTAGGTATATGGAAGATAGGTCTCTCCAGTACTGGCAATGCAGCACGGCAAGCGTTAGCTTTAAGGCATGTACGCACAAACAATGTGTGTGTTGCTGTCAAGGTAGAACCTGAGGGATCCAGCCGAAGCAAGGCATTCTTGAGAGGCTGAATGGCCAGCAATGGCTACAAGTATATCAGTCGGAGCTCCGCCAAATTGTGCAGCTGTTATCTCTGTAATCACATACCTTGTGCGGTGAAGTGCTTGCACTTGCTACAATGACTTCAACTAGCTTTGTGAATTCACGCCCCGCATAGCGGACTTGGACTGGGTCAAATTTCTCGAAGAATATTAATGCTTTCTCCCAGCCTGCTCCCCCCGGCTGAAAGGATGATTTATCAGACTTCTGAGAAATCTGATGACATGCCAGAAGAACGTGCAAATATGCCACAGAGTGTATGGCTGGGTCCAGCACCTATATAGGCAAAAATATTCGTCACCAATGGATATGTATGAGTGACAATGATAATAATTTTATATATATGCATAAGATGGCTTGGAAACGGGGTGTTATGCTCACCTCAAGATGATTTCCCTGTCCAGATGTGTTTGGGCCGACTAAAGCACCTAAAGATAGTTTTTTGACACTGACACAGAATGAACGTATTGTCTTGTCGTACTCTGCATCCGATACCTCCGCCGAAGGTGGAAACGACAGCAGCAGCTGAGTTGCCATATTTCGGACGCAGCGTAGATCAATTAAAAAAGGCGAGGTTTGAACAAAGGGGGTACTTAGTAGGGCGTCCCTACACACGCAACGTTATCAGACTGGCTTGAATTGAACACGACAACGGTGGTATAAAGCCTAAGGTGGCAGTAGCTAGCAAAGAAGACCCGACTGCAAAACCCGTATCCTAACTGCGAAAAAAAGAGACCCAACTCCTGTCGTGAACGTCGTCGAAAGGTGAAGAGAGAAGTACCAAGCAAACGAAGATCCGGCATGCAAGCTTGTGTTGACTTTCTGAGCGTTTAGAAGGAAGTGAAGTAGATCCATGTCATTGTTGAAAAGGCCGGCTTATGTAAGTATTTTGAGATGTAATATTACGATAAGATACTGGAACGCATACGCCATAAATTACTAGCGCGGCACAACTTCGACCCCCACCATTACAGCCGGCATTACAAACATGGTAAGTAATAATATAGTATATTATATCGGTCTGGATATATATATTATTAGCAGTTGCTGCTGCTGTTCTGCTCCGCAACTATGTCGTTGACTGAGTCTTCTCCAGCCGAGATAGCCAAGCTCGCTTCTGCGGGTGCCAGACAGCTGGCTATCCTGTCGTCTGACGCCAGGAACAAGGCCCTTGTGGCCATACATGATGCGCTCAAGCAGAACAAAGATGTTATTCTTCAGGCCAATGCCAGGGATGTCGAAGCCGCTACAAAGGCAGTTGAAAAGGGCGATCTCAGCTCAAGCATCCTGAAGAGACTTGACCTGGCTCGGCCTGGGAAGTATGATGATATGCTCAAGGGCATTCTCGATGTCAAGAATCTAGAAGATCCAAGTATGTGTTAATATAAACCTCCCCCTGCAATGGTCCGTCATTCGCTAATGTTCTTGTCCTGCTTTAGTTGGGAATATCTCGTTACGAACAAAGCTAGATGATGGCCTGATCCTTGAACGGGTTAGCTGTCCAATCGGTGTTTTGCTGATAATCTTTGAGGCTCGCCCTGAAGTCATCGCCAACATTGCGGCTCTCTCAATCAAATCTGGAAACGCTGCTATATTAAAGGGTACGTACAATCCCAAGGATTTTATAAGGAAATACTGACATTGACCGTGCGGCAGGCGGAAAGGAGTCAACCGAGTCATTCATAGAAATATCTAGAGTAATAGCGGAAGCTGCGGCTACGACGGAAGTGCCAAAGGCGGCTGTTCAGTTAGTCAAAACACGAGATGCAATTCTCCCACTTTTGGCACTGGATGACCATATTGACTTGGTGATACCACGGGGCTCAAATGACTTGGTGAAGTTTGTGAAAACGAATACAAAGATCCCTGTCCTTGGCCATGCGGACGGGAGATGTGCTATCTACCTTCACTCGGATGCCGATGTTAACATGGCTGAGCGGGTTATACTTGATTCAAAACTGCACTACCCTGCTGCTTGCAATGCTGCAGAGACACTTCTGGTTGATGAAAGAGCGCTATCAACTATATTCCCCAGGGTTGCTGCAGCATTAACTGCCAAGGGAGTCACTATGAAGTGTGACCCGAAGTCCAAGGCTGCACTCCAAGATAAACTGGATTCAAACCAGCTTGCGTTGCTCAAGGTTGCAACCGAGGAAGACTACAACACAGAGTTCCTTGAAGCAATCATAGCTGTGAAAACTGTTGAAGGAACAAGTGACCAGTCATATGTAGATGCAGCAATATCACACATTGGGAGGCATTCGTCAAAGCATACAGATGTGATATTAACATCTACAAAGGAGCTTGCTGAGCGCTTCTTGAATGCGGTTGATAGTGCAGGTGTCTACTGGAATGCTAGCTCTAGGATGGCAGATGGAATGAGATATGGCTTTGGCACAGAGGTTGGAATCAGTACCAATAAGATTCACTCAAGGGGCCCTGTCGGATTGGAAGGCTTGACAATATATAAATACCTGATCCGGGGGGAAGGCCATATTGCGGGTGATTACTTCCAGGGCGAAGGTGGTAGAGCCTGGAAACATGAAAAGATGGACATTTGATTTGAGAAAACACAGTATGTTTACATGGACACCAGATTGAACTCAAGATTCGTTACACTTCATTGCGACTCATAGTATCGAAAAGAGGTCATGTCATTTCGGTAAAGGAATTATTTCACATTAGAGAGGCCCTCTAGAAGCCGTGTGGGTGAAAGGGGGTAGGAAATTCATTTCATTTCAATCACAAGTACAGCTACACTATTTTTATAAGCTGACCTTTGAAACAGTATCCCATCAACAGCCATTTTAAACCTTGAAACCACGCGATCTTCTTCGTCCACGAGCCCGCTCGAATTTGCGTCCCTTGCTGGCAACAAGTGGTTTCTATAATAGTAACACATTAGTCCCATGTAACCATTCATAAAATACGTGCATATCATCAATATAAAACCAACCTTTCCGCTGTGTGGGCCGAATCCGAAATGCTTGACGGCCTCACGAGAGTTCTTTGGTCCACGCAACAAGATGGTGTTGGCACCAGTTGGGGCTCTGAGAGCGAGCTGGTCCAAGGTCAAAATCTCACCACCCGCCTTCTCGATTCTGGCTCTGGCGGAGGAGGTGAAACGCAAAGCTGCAATGGACATCTTTGGGACCTCAAGAAGACGGTTGTCATCGGTGATAGTGCCGACAACAACAATGGTCTTTCCGGCAGTGGCTTCCTCTGATCCCTTCTTAACGCTGGACACGATGCGCGAAAGAGAGACTGGTGGGCGGTTGATACGGGACATAAAAAGACGGCGGAGGATGACCTTGTTGAAGTTGGCGT
The DNA here is from genome assembly GCA_003664465.1 of Trichophyton mentagrophytes. Taxonomy (NCBI): domain Eukaryota; kingdom Fungi; phylum Ascomycota; class Eurotiomycetes; order Onygenales; family Arthrodermataceae; genus Trichophyton; species Trichophyton mentagrophytes. Next base: position 7,822 of record QQSR01000199.1, read on the forward strand.
CCGTACGGCCTATAATTCACTCAGAAAACGCCCCTGGTTAATTTCAAGCACTTCCTTCCACACTTTGAATATTTTCTTCCGCGTTCGCGATTTCGGAGGGATTCATTCAAAACGTACGGGCCAGGAAGCGGTAAAGCTTCACGAGGAGCTGAAGGTAAACATTGTCGCTCTTTGGAGCCTTCCGGTGGGTGTTGCGGACGTGGTGGCGGTCCAAATCGATACCTACAATTATTGTGTATTAGCAAAGGATCAAATAACTAGTTTTCTAGCTTCTGGACAGCCATGAACACAAGACGACGGTCTGAAAGCTGCTTAAGATGTGGAAAGGATACAGTTACTTACCCATGGCTGCGGTGCGAAATGGTCTTGCTGATGGACTTCTTTTCGCAGCGGCGTGGTTGAACAACTGCTCGAGTTTCAAGAATTTTTGGCGATGAATTTTGGTGAGTGGAGTGTGTGGGAAGAAGCCCTACGCTAGTCCGAAAGTGGAATTAGTCACGTGATATAGAACTTAAAAGCTGCGTATGCAGTTTTCGTTAACGACTTTAAGGAGGTGCATCACTAGAGTTGTATTGGTGACGAGAATGGGGTGGAAGTATATAACAGTGCTGTTATTGATGTTCATGTTGCATCTATCACGAGCGCCTCGGTACCGGTTGAACGAAATGTAGCCAAACTCCTCATTAAACCAATTACATGATTATGAACGTCACACCCAGGAGAACTATGTAGCAAAGAGCAACCCCGTTGCTGCAGGAATAACTATATCAGGAAACGTATTAACGACCTGTAATTCCTGGGGCCCATGTCCTACCAATCCGGTTGACCTCTTCAACAAATTGGCGGCTAGCAATCCCCTTTGGCTTTGGCTGTGTCTGGCTTTCCTTCCCAAGGACATTATCATCTGGGTTGTAGAAAGGGTTCTGCAGCAGTTTTACATATGCTGTTTGTAATGCTCGGAATGCCTGGGTCAAAATATAAGCATGATCTGTGCATCAAAAAGGGGTACTAGCATGCGCATACCGGCTTTAAGTCGGAATCCCGCAGCCCAACAACAGGTAGAGGTCGCTCATGCCCCGATGAATGCTCTGGAGTTCTCCCTTCAAGATCCACGACTATGGCGAACTTGACTCCAGTGTTGGTCAACCATCCATAAACAGAGAGTCTTTCATCCAGGGCGTGGAGGAGACCAAGGTCCTGATCCATGGATGTGTGTTGTTGCCGCATATCAAAGATATCTAGACTTGAGTTTAAGATAAATGAAAACTCAAGCTGATCGTCTACATGTGGCTCAAAGAGGGACATATGTAGCAGATTGTTCTTTTGCCAGCGGTGGTTGTTGAAGTCAGCTTGTAAGTTAACGAATATATATCAGAAGGGAAGTCCAAACCTGTTTCCCAATAATGCCGATGCAGGCAATCGACGGGGATCCCATTGTATTCCGAATGATCTGGTATAACGGAATTAAACTAGATGTGAACCGAGTGGATGGCGTTATTTGGTTAATCAGAGAGGACGTTGAGTTTGGTATTCTGAGGGATGCTGGCTAAAGCGATGTATTATTGTTAAACTGGAGTTCTGAGCCACCAACCACGACCTGATTAATGTACTCGAGACCTCTGGAATACTCAATTACCCAACCAACTACCAATCTTTATCTCGACGAAAGCTGATGCTTCATATTTTTTTGTTTTTTTAAATGGGATTTAGATTTGTTAAAAATTTTCCAGGAATAATCAACAAATATATCTTTAATTGAACACCACGAATTAAATATTTAGTGGAGCTAGCAAGAGCCTGTCAGCGTGGCTTAGGCAAGGATACACCACCAACCTGGTAAAACCTGTCTCTTAAGGTTATGGTAAAAGAAAAGACGCCACAGAGCTCTAAGTTAGATTTTACCTAACGCTGTTAAAAGGTGTTTATACATCGCAAGAAGACCCAGTTGCCCACTGAAAAACGAATAGAAACTTGCAAGCACGGACGAAGAAAAGGGAGATTAAGGATAGAGAACCGAGGTGATAGAAGCAATAGAACGGGCGCGAAATCATGACCTGTGAGGAGTGTTAACTGTTGGAGTAGAGGGATACTACCCAGTAAAAGCAACTAGTTCCTCACTCCCGTGCGGAATAACATAAAGCGACGATTCTGTAAGGGCGAAAGAGACGGATTTCCGGCGTTAAGGCGGAAAATGGGGGAAACTTCGCAACTTGGCGATTGACCTACTCAGCAGTGTCCAACTCGTCATGTGCTGGGGGAGGAGAATCCATGGGAACTATATCGGGTTAGTTGATGATAAATTGACGCCAAGGAAACCAAAAGGTGGTATTATTTACCTTTCCTTTCATCTCCGTTAGTGGTACCATTCTCACGCTCACTTTCGCGACGTTCACGGTCATCCCGGTTATCTCGGTCTCGGTCCCGGTCCCGGTCACGGTCACGGTCGTCAGGGCTGCGAGAACGGTCTCTCTCACGACGCTCAAAGTCACGGTCGCGACGGTCGTCCTTACGGGGCGAGTAGTCGCGGCCTCGTCGTGGAGATGGAGAGCGGTGACTGCGACGTGGAGGAGTGCGTTCCCGACGGCGGTCACGCCCGGAATCGAAGCGCCATGACGCAGATGGAGGAGTGCGAGCCCACTGACAAACAGGTGAGTCTCAAGCCATAGGACATATGTGAGCGTTGGGCCGAAGCTTACCTCAATCTTCAAAACGTCATCACGGCCGATGCGCTTGTTGTGCATTTCATGGTAAGCGTCGTCAGCATCGCGACGACTCTCATACTCCACGAAGGCAAAGCTGGAAATACCATTAGCATGCCCCTTGTACCACAATAGCTTAATCCAGGTCTATATTTATCTTACAGTCGGCTTGAAGCTGTCCTGGGAGCTGGGATATCGCACCTCACAAGGCGCCCATATCTTGAGTAGAAATGTTAGCAAGACGATACGTATCAATGGCGACCTTGTTTGTTCTTGACCGGGAAGAGTAAGGATAAGATATAGAATATGCATATAATTCCGTATGAGCCTCACAACAAGAACCAGTCAGGGGGGTATATGGTAGAAGCTATCTTGATGGACGAGGGAGCTCGTCGTGAACAGAACTTGATGCCAAGGGCGTTCGGGGGAGGCGTAGGACCGTTGACGAGACAGGAAGACAGGAAGAAAAGAATATCGCTTTTTTTGACGGTTCGGACTCAAGACGTAGAGAGAAGGATCGGTCGAGAGGTATCGATCAGGGGGAGCTCGACGATGAGGACATACCGTTCGAATTCGTAGGCGAGTTCTCGGGCTCGAGTGCCGTGGCCAAAACCGGTAACGTAGAGCGTGGTGCCGCCGCCACGAGACATGGTGAAGGGTCAAAAAGACTAACAGGGGGAGGCCCTACTATAGAGAATATAATTTATATGCGTCGTACAGACGTGAAGCAAGACGACTGCGCTGTGTCTAGAGCTCGTCGTTCGTCCTTCAGGCAGCAGAAGTCGACGTTGTTCCAAGGTTGTTGTTGTTGCAAGGAGGAAAGCGAAAAAAGGGCAAAAAAAAAAAGGTGGAAGGAGCCCGGACCGGAAAAACACCGGAGCAACCTTAGTCCGTGATTATGTAATTGCTTACGTAAGTCGATGAGAAAACGGGAATTTCAGCTTTATTTTTTTTTTCTTTTTTCTTCTCTCGTTTTGCTCTTTTGATCTTCGTCACCAAAGGGGAAAAAAAAAAATTAAAAAAATACAAACAAGGACAACAACTGTCAAGACTGCTATTATTATGCAAAAAGGGCGCTTCACCATCCTCTGGGTTAACACTTGCAAGTAGATCATTTGAACACCAGAGCATTGGCTGTTCTTTTGTGTTGTTCACTCCCGTCACCCGCCCAGGCTTAGGTTAGATGGATCCGTGACTGAGCCAGCCGTCACTTGTCGCCCTTTTTTTTTCTCACAGCCCGGATATAAGTCGAGAGATCCCCCTAATCCACCTATCAAGCCTCGCCTGGCTCTCGATATCCGGATGGTTTAAGACAGCATTCAGTCGACTCAACGACCAATCTCCCCTCCAGCCGCCCTCTATTTCGGAGCATGTTTCGCTCTAGATACTTCACTGTTGCCATCTACCCCTCTTGGGTCTAGCTTTCGCCTTTCTCCAGACCGGAGTCCATCCCTCGGCCAGTTGCGCGCAAAAGCAGTTTTCACGGCTGCAAGGATATAAAACCGGGGCCTATTTAGGTAGCTCCATTTGCCAGTCAACCGATAATAATAATAGGACTGTTGCTGGTTGCGTTTCGGGTCTGGAGCTACTCGATTGTACCCCTCACGATGAGTCTCAATCGCAAAGATGATAATCCGGATGACAGGGCAGCTCTGCGTCACGGCTTGACGCAGCTACCTGCCGGAGCTGCAGAGGTATTCCCGCAGGCACAGGTTAGACTCTTTTTTTCGATGGAATACGGCTTCTCTCTACCGACATGACAATCGACGGGCTAACTGTGGCTTGAATTTAAATTTATAGGTCAAGCAACGAAATGCTGCTCTCGCTGCAGTGACAGACAGGTTAGCAGAGCCCGTCATGGCGGCCTTCATCGGCGGTGGTGTTGCAGGCGCCGTGTCCAGAACGATTGTGTCTCCGCTGGAACGGCTGAAGATTCTCCTTCAGGTCCAGAGTGTTGGTCGAGAAGAATACAAACTCTCCATAAGCAAGGGTCTTGCCAAAATGTGGAGAGAAGAAGGCTGGAGAGGATTCATGCGTGGTAATGGAACAAACTGTATTCGAATTGTTCCATATTCCGCAGTCCAATTTGGAAGCTACAACTTATATAAAAAGGTACCGGGCATGGAAGATGTTCTTTGTTGTGGGAGGATATTGCTGGATGATGCTAACCGGCTTCGATCATAGGCATTTGAACCGACGCCTGGCGGAGAGCTGACTCCCCTGAGGCGGCTTACATGTGGTGGACTCGCCGGTATAACTTCCGTCACTTTCACTTACCCGCTGGATATCGTACGCACCCGCCTTTCGATCCAGTCAGCATCCTTTGCGGAACTGAAAAGCCAGCATCAAACAAAACTACCTGGAATGTATGAGACAATGCGCCTCATGTACAAGAACGAGGGCGGCATCGTTGCGTTATACAGAGGAATTCTCCCTACCGTTGCCGGCGTAGCTCCTTACGTAAGTCTTACCCCAAGGATTTCCCCAATGATCAAGAAATATAGTATCGGCTGACCGTGCGAAAGGTTGGATTAAATTTCATGACATATGAATCTATACGAAAGATCCTCACGCCTGAAGGTGATGCGAACCCAAGTGCTCTGAGGAAGCTACTAGCAGGAGCCATATCGGGTGCTGTGGCTCAAACATGCACATATCCATTGTAAGTCTCTCCTCGACCACCAATTCCACCAGACTCCCAAACTTACATGAACTCAAGTGATGTTCTCCGCCGTCGGTTCCAGATAAACACCATGTCTGGTATGGGATACAAATACACATCCATCTTTGATGCCGTCCGAGTGATCGCTCTTGAAGAAGGCCTCCGCGGCTTCTACAAGGGCATCGTTCCTAACCTGTTAAAAGTTGCTCCAAGCATGGCCAGCAGCTGGCTCAGTTTTGAGCTTACACGAGATTTCTTCGTTGGTCTATCAAAATAGGCCATCCTCACTAACTACCAAATTTCCTTCCCAATCTCACGCATAGATTCATATATCTCCTCTGTTATGTCGATCTTCTTCGTGTTTCGACATTGGTTGGCATCTAGAGCATCCTGGTGATTCCCTGACCCCAGTAACTTCCTTTCTATCTTCTCTTCCTCACATATATTCTCATCGTTGGCATCATTCTCTCTTTTTACACATTTTTTGTTTTTTTCAAAAAGCGGCGAGTGGTTTCTCTTGAGGAAGACGGAACGACTAAATAGATGTAATTTTAGCTTTGGCCAGATCTAGGACTAGACTTTTCTGTGATTAGATAGAACTATTTTCCTTCGGTTTCCAAGGGTTTAATTCTAGCCTTAGAGAAAGGGTGAATCTATATGAATCTCATTGGCCTAGCAATTCATGAAAAATATGATTTATATATTTATACAGCTCTACTGATTTTTTCATTGTGTCATCACCCTGATTGCCTGCAAAAGGATGGCAAAGACGAATGCCCTCCCAACGGACGGTATCTGTAAACAATCAAATATTTTCCCTAGCGCCTCTCCTGTCGCATTTGCGCCCATAATACCCATCAGAGCTGGCGGCATACCTCGACTTATCAGTAGCGTTCGTGCCTTAATTCTGAGCTGTTCTTTTTGTTCCGGCGAGAGTGGAGGAGGATACGCCTTCATATCCTCTTCTGTTGGCAAGCTGCTTTTGCGTAGCTTGGTTATATACCCAGCGAGAGCCTCATCAGATGTATTACCATCAATTATTGAATCTTGGAGAAGTGTCCGAATAGCTTCCAAACTAGGATTGCCCGGGCGGAGGAGGAAAGACTTTGAGGCGTTGAGCAGTCTCTTCCGAATATTCCATGCTGATGACAGACTGTACACTTCGTTGATCACAGCAAAAAGTAGCTCAACCACGACTACTGCCTCTTCCTCGGAAACCGGGGCGTAACTACGACCTTCTGAGCTTTTCTTTGGCGATGGTTCCACATCACCCGAGCTAGCAGATTCAGGTATATCCCTAGTGGCCGGCTCTTTGTTGGACTCAACGTTGGCCTCTGAAGGAAGGGCTACATGCACTGTATCTGGGGTATCTGAGGACGACAGTGGTGTAACATTTCCTTCGTCAGCTAAATCCTCACATGAGCTCGCCAGTGAACTATCAGCATGAGTGACAGAAGTAGGTAATCCAAAGCCTATATCTCCGGATTCATTTTCTAGATGAGTTGGCTGTCGCTGGAAAGTCGTTCTAGGTCGATCTTGTAAGTTGCTCATTGATAGGTTCTTAGAATGGGCTGTGACATTGGTCATGGGTGATGGCAGGATATCCATCGAGGTACCCCGTACAGCCGTAGGTCTGCTTGCTGCATTACTGCTGGCTCTCTTCCTATTATCATTCCCCGATGCCCCGAATATTCCCGAGACTCCGCCGACGATGACCTTTTTACTATTTGCAACACCCTTTGGTGCAGTCCCCAGGACGCCCATTACTCCTTTGCCAACGTTCTCAAACACAGCCACAGGTGCTGCGAATGGAAATCCAGACTTTGAAGAAGCCGACTCTGGCTCAAGACCGGATTGCCGTCCTTTTTCCAAGAACTTCTTCATCCCCTCACACTCTGCTAGCTGCTCATATTGCAAAGCTGCCTGGAGGTATTTCTCAAGAGAAATTCGTAAGCCATTCCTGTTTCTGCCTTTCCACCCGGGTAATTCATTATGTTGTAGCGAGAAATCGGAAATTCCAGATACAACGGAAATTCGCCGTAGAGTTTCATGCAGTATTTCAAAGTCGCTGTATTTCCTGGCAATCATCCAGCCAGTGAGCTTAGAGTTGCTGGGTTCGATCTGGATCAAATACTCGCTCGTTGGTTTTGAGCGAATATTGCTTTTATCGTCTTCGTTAAAATCTTCGATAATGGCAACTGAAGAGCCGTGAAACTGTGAAGTTTGCATTGTAATTAGAGAGGTGGCAGAAGTATTCAAGATTGGCGTTGTTTGGCTGTCAATGGGGGGATTATCGAGCGAATCTTCATTGAGGCTGGTACTTGAGCCAGGAGTAGGTTGGTGGTCAGTAGTGTTAGATGAAGAGGAGTCGGTGGGTAAATGTGTATATACGGCAGAATTCCCGCCGGTCTCCTCAGAGTCTGCGGATATAGGTAATTCTTTTGGCATTCCTACTGCGCTAATGTCCTTATGCTGTGCAAAATTGGCATCAACAGGCTGCCTCATAGGTTGCATTTGTTCGGCTAGCTTTTGGTCTCCAAGATTAGTAACAATATTGGAGGCCTTCCCTTCCAGTACGTTGGTGGTAGGAGTACCGGTACTGGTTGGGTTTTTCTGCTTGACATCGTCTGCTTGCTCAAGCCCTGCGTCAATGGCGTTCAAAAGCTGCGGTTCCCCTTGCTCGAGTAGATACACAATCCACGTATTGATATACTCTGCATCAGAGCACATGTCTATTGTGGGTTGTAGTATCAACCGAGACAGGACTTCACGCAGGAAAATGCGAAGAGGACCACAGTTATAAACTGATGGTTCAAGGAATGTTTTAAGTATATCTGTTCCAACGAGACCAAGCTTTTTCTCTTGTTGGGTGGACGATAACACATTGGCTAGACTACTTTCTGGGTTTTTGTCCAGGTATTCGTCTATAGAGTCGGCCACAGGCCTAGAGCCTGTTGTGGCCGTACCGACAGCAGCAGACAGTTCACTGAAGAATACAATCATGAAGGATGTTGAATTAGTTGCAAACTGCAGAAACATGTCGGCAGGCCGTTTGCGAGAAATACGAGATGATACAGCCAGGACCATGCTGACGAGCGTATTGCGGCATGCTTCTGGGAACTCATCTTCGGAAGGTAAAATAGGCTTATACCACCAGCTAATAACGTGATTAGCCTCATATTTACCATAGAGAGCCCCAAGGGTATTGTCAAGCTCACCTTACATAGTCTGCAATTACCGAATTAGTTAAAGCAGTCAATGCGGCTTCTGTTGCTGGTCCCATCCTTGAGTAATCCAGGGAGGGCTCCCCTGATCTATTAAGAGGGTCTTCATCATCCTCCTGCTTTGAGCCATTGTCAGCGTACAGCGCCGTCAATCTGTTGGCTACCTCCAAGCTAAGTTCATGTCGTTTGCGCTTTGCTGTCTCTTCATTATCTCCGTTTGTTCCATTGTCCTGTCCTTCCCACCATATGTGCAAGATGACTCCTCCAATAGCACCAACGAGAAGAAGGGCAAGTCTGCCGAACAACACATAAGACACGGCAACAACTCCAGCTGAAATTGAAATCAAGGTCGTCCCATCTGCATGTGCAACGAAGAGGCTGACTTGGTCGACGAGTGATTGGGGAGTAGAGCTCGGCGGTACTGTGGCGGACTTGGGTTGGGCAAGGGATTCGTTAGACGCAGTGACGGCGGTATCATCTTCTTTCGTAGCCATGACTTGGTATTTTTTGTCTGAGTCAATTATGCGCTCGAGCAAGCAGTATATCCGCTGAGGTGCATTCTATTCCAGGGGGGGCCAGCGTTGGCAGCAGCCCTGGTAAAGTTGGTCAAAGGGATCGAAATCAACTTTCCCAAAACACAATGCGCATGCTTCGAAAGAATAGGCGAGATCAAGGATAGGAGGAGCTGTGAAACGGCCTTACTTCCATCTCAAACAGTGGCCACTCACGGCAGCATTGGTGTTGGTAGCTGCTGGAGCTTCATGCCTTGTCCGTCTGTTTGATAGATCTGGCGATAAGGAGGCGAGGCGTCAGTCACGTGCCAATCATCTCCATCTATGGGTCCAACGACTGTTGGAGCCACCGCTCTCGCAACGACTAATCCGTCAGCCCTCTATTCGGGTGTTCAAGCCTCTGCCAGACAGGCCATATCAGAGAACATATGATGCAAGCATTCAATCAATTCTCACAGCGACATCAACATATCAAAAAGCCGAAGTGGAAAAAGGAATAAGACAATGGCACGTGATGCTCATGTGCCTTGGCGGGTCAAACCGGCACGTATGGGCTTGGCATTGATGAGTCAGCGGATGCTCCTCTTTTTTCTTAACAATTTTTTTTTTTCTGCTTTGAAATTCGACTGGAGCAAAAGCGTCATCAAGAGTTGCATCTTTCGTCTTTCCTATCGACAGGCAACATAGAGAACAGTCGAGTTCATCGGCATCCTGTCAATCTTCAATAATAGATTAATATATAATACTATCTTATTCTGTTTGGCCTCGCTTAGGGCTAGGGTTAATCCCTTGTGTCGTGTTAGCGAAAGGACGTCGATTCGGTTACTCCTCTTCTCCGTGTCAGAACGACGATGAAGGTCTTCGAGTCCACATGCACCTTTGACTACTCCTGGGACGAGGTGTCCACGGCCAACTGGCGAAAATATTGTCCCTGGAACGAGAAATCCACCCATGTCGTCGCGGTGGACGTGCTCTCCCACGATATCAACCCAGAATCTGGCATAGTGAGTCCCTCCGGCGCACATCGTTAATGATTATGCTGCGCAAACTGGCTAACCGTATGGTTTCTCTCGTCATAGCTACGGACTGAGCGTCTGATAACATGCAACCAATCCGCTCCTCAATGGATTCTTAAACTGTTCGGAGGCAGCTCGACATCACATGTCTACGAGGTATCCTACGTTGACCCACGGTCGAAGAAAGTCACCATGTGCTCTACGAATCTATCATGGGCCAACGTCCTTAAGGTGCGAGAGGTCGTTACCTATCAACCATCAAGCTCGATGCCCGGCAGCAAAACGGACTTTAAGCAGGAGGCTCAAATTACTGCCATGTGCAGCGGATGGCAGAAGATCAAGAACAAAATTGAGGACGTGAGCGTGGAGACTTTCAGCCAGAACGCGAAGAAGGGCCGCGAGGGCTTCGAGTCGGTCCTTGAAATGAGCCGGCGGGTTTTCTTGGAACACAAGAAAGAAATGGAGGCCCAGCGAGCACACCAATAGTCCACGATGCTACAGCTAATACTACCAACAACCGTTCAACTTCCTATCAATCGGTCAAGCATATTACTCGACCAGCAGCTACCGACTCCGTTTGCCACGCAATCGTTGACATCGATCTTGAGAACCCAGAGTATCTCCACTCTACATCCTTATACCAGCGGAGTTACAGTTTTGACTTTGTTTCCTGTGAGCGATTTGCGTCTGCTTTAAATCACGACCCATCAAAAAAGAAAGACCGTACTTTTATTTGACATTTGGCGTTGGATACCATTTTCTTTTGTTCATCTGGGTGGTTAAATAAAAATGGGAACGGCGCAACTCGGCTTAGATGAGCGTTCCCTTCTATTATTTTTATTTTTCTTTTATTCCCTGTTTTCGTCTTTTTCCTTCTTCCCCTCGTTTATAGCTCTTCTTTATGTGCAAGATATCGATGTCCGATTGTACACTATATACATTATACAAGAGTGGAGGCAGCTTTAGAGGCTAGTAGTATAGCACATAAATACATGTCATGATGACCTTAAGAGTTATTATTTTAGTATCTGTTAAGCGACAAGTCGATATTAATAAACTGGGAAATGGGAAAGCGAGCGCGCTGGGTATATGTTCATTAGATCGTCATAATGTGTTCTTCACTCTTACCACCGTTAGACATTAACTAATTACAAAAACTTAACCCGAACTATGTCACTTAACCCAGAAGTCCACCTAAAACCATACGTCCAACTCCAGCAACCTCGCTCTTCGCGCTGGACCGGCTGGCGTCTTCAAACTCTCTGACGATACCACTTACGATCACTTTCCGTAGCTTTGCGTCAGCCTTGGTAAAGAGTTCGCCCATGGCAGCATTGCAAAGGCTAGGGTGGGAAACAAGAGAGACCAGCCTCGAATAGCAGTCGATAAGCACGTCGCATAGAGTGGCGAATATCTCAAAGTAGTCCGGGTCAAACGGCAACGAAGGCGTAAGGAGGAATGTGTATTCTTCACCAGGGAGTAGATCCTGTGACTCAGAGTTAGACGGGAACGTGGAGACTGCAGAGGTGCCGCCTGCGGAGGCCATGTTGCCCATGGGCTTAAGTTCAGAGTGGTGATCTACTCCTCCAGATTGCATGGGCAGACCAATCTCGGTAGCTGAGCTTGTCCGTCTCACCTTGGTGGACTGGCCTGACCGCTTGAACATGTGCGGCAGCCTTGCACGGGCCAGAGTTGCAGCAGGTCCCCCATCCACGGAATGGATCTGTTGGAAGGATTCGAACTCGAGTAGGAGAGCGTTGAGGGATTTGAGGTACTCGGAAAGTCCCGAGCTGACATCCAGTATCGGCGGGAGGGAGAAGCCCAGAAAGAGGAAGTTTATGGCGCGGCGTGTGAGCTTTCGTTTTTCAAAGTAGGGCATGCGGGCGAGATCTGCTTTGGAGAAGTGTGTGGTATTAAACCAGTATACTCTGCCATTGTGACTGTCATCCAGTTGATAGCATGTCAGCACTACGCTCCACCGCCTACCGCGTAGAGGGACAACAGCCGGAAAAAGGAGGGGAGGAGCAGGTATCTCACGCGCTACGCAGGTAATCGAGGGTCTGTATCCGTTTTGATGCGGTCTCGTGTATGTGGGAGTATATATTAGTGGCACTCTGGGGTCCAAGATTGTTGCTCCCTGTTATGGGGGTAGATATAGTGGAGGGTGAATTGAATCCCTAGACATGTTTAGATGCCAGAATAGAGGCACAGCAGGTAAGCATTGGAATAATCTAGCAAGATTTACCTCTCTGGCTCTAGTGTCTGGGGGAGGAGCAAGAAAATCTCCCCCGGACATGATGGCCTTGACATGGAGCGCAGCCGAGTACTCCAGCTTTGCAGCTTTGGAGGTATACGAAGGTATAAAAAGGTAAAAAAAAAAGGGGGGGGGCCAGAGGGAAGGGGAAGGGAGAGAGACAGAGAAGCAAAGATGGGAGAGCAAAAGGGAGGTCAACGTACGGTGTTGTGAGCCGACGCCTTCTCCGTCTCGAGCTTGGGCATCTTTATAGCGGACTGCATCTTTCGACTGTCAAGGGTGTGGGACCCCCCTCCTCTCACGCGGGAACCGATGGTACATGCTAAGTCCTCGATGGACCAGGAGAGCGCCTCTCGAAGGCTGATGGGAGCGCAGTGGTCGACTTGTTGGAGATGAACGCTAATGCGAGCCTTCGATGTTGGAAGAACGAGGCCTGCGGCAAGAGCAGGATGACGGAAGACGAGCCAGCGGCGCCGTCGGAAAATACGGTACGTGACAAGACCGCTGGCGGGTCAGGGGCAAAGTTACCACAAGCTGCCAGCAGAAGCAGGGGCAAAAGTACCGAGGTTGCGTGTAACGATGACGTATCGTCCGGACAAGGGGAGATGCTTAGTCATCCACCGGGTGGAGGTGGGCAAAGTTGAACTTGCGCCGAAACGAGCAAGACGACGAAACGAACGAAACGAAACCCGACAAGCGCAAGAACGGACAGAAGAGATACGATGGCGTGCGCCACCTGGAGGATCGACTGAGCTGGGACACGGAGTCGTCGACGGCTGGATCACACGCGACCACTTGCTCTTTTCTGCGACCGCTGTGTGCTGGTGTGCGGTTTGTGCAGTTGTGCAGTTGTGCAGTTGTTCTGTCGAGATGGCAGCGTTTGAGCGCGGGGCACTCCCACGGCAGGGTCAATGGCCAGCAGACCCCCAGGAGGATGTCGAGATATCCAAGGACAGGATCTGGGTAGACGGCTGCTTCGACTTCAGCCACCACGGTTCGTTCGCCAATTGATGCACCGCTTGCAGCTTTCGTCTGTCTTCATGGGGCCGCTGTTCTAATCAACTGGGTTAGGCCATGCGGGAGCCATGCTACAGGCCCGTAGACTGGGAAAGGAGTTGCTCGTTGGCGTGCATTCAGACGAGGAGATATCAGACAATAAGGGGCCTACCGTCATGACCCTTGCTGAACGGTTGGTCAATCAGTACTCCTACGGCTTCCAAGCAGGACTCCCTTTTCTTTTTCTTTTTCGCTCTTTTCGCTCCTCTATTCTTCTTCTCTGCTTGAAGTTGCTGATTAGACCTGAAGGATTGCCGCTGTGGATGCTTGCCGATGGTCAACAAAGTCCATCCCGTACGCTCCATATGTTACTTCACTAGACTGGATATCTCATTATGGGTGCCAGTATGTTGTTCATGGAGACGACATCACCTCAGACAGCGATGGCAACGACTGCTATCGGTTTGTCAAAGAGGCAGGCCGCTTTCTAGTGGTGAAGCGTACCCCTGGCATCTCGACCACTGACCTCGTCGGCCGCATGCTTCTTTGCACGAAGACTCACTTTATCAAGTCTCTTCTAGCTTATATCACAGGAAAGGAGGGCTCCGGGACTCCTGAGGAGATGGAGGAGGCTGGCAAGAGTCATTTCCAGCGTATCAGAGACTATGCCACAGACGAGACAGGACTACGCCCTGGGCCTGAGGTCTGGCATTGGAATGGCCCGTCAACTTTAAGCAGCACACCTGCTACTGGCGGGGCACATGAGCAGCTGCAGCAGTTGGTCGAAGGTGTAAAACCGAAACCAGGACAGAAGATTGTCTATGTTGACGGTGGCTTCGACTTGTTTTCATCCGGCCATATCGAGTTTCTCCGCTGCGTGCACTCTGCAGAAGAAAAGGAGGGAGAGGCTCGTGGGTGGTTCCACCCAGACCAAGTGGCACAGAGAGTAAAGGAACACGGTGAGGATTACGGACCCGCGTATATCGTGGCCGGCGTACATGACGACGAGGTAATCAATCGCTGGAAAGGTCTGAATTATCCAATCATGAACATTTTCGAGCGAGGTCTCTGCGTCCTCCAGTGTCGTGTAAGCATGGCCCGTCCCTTCACAAGTTCGTACAAGGCTAATGTTTACTACTGAAGTATATAAATACTGTTGTGTTTGCTGCCCCTTTTACTCCAACCGAAGCATATCTAAGTGCCCTGCCCTTTGGGATGGCTGACGTGGTGTACCATGGCCCTACCACTTTCATCCCTCTAACCTTTGACCCATATGAAGAACCCAGGAAATTAGGGATATTCAAAGAAATCGGCAATCATCAGTTCCAAAACGTCAATGCTGGAGAAATAGTACAGCGAATCATGACAGCAAGAGCAGCCTTCGAGGAACGACAGAGGATCAAAATGCTCAAGAGTATCAACGAGGCAGAGGTTAAGAAGCAGGAGGAAGTAGCTAAGTTGTCTGGACAAGGTAATTAGAAGTATGAGATGGGATAGTCCATACTAATAACGTCTTCTTGCATAAGATTTATGATACATGCCTACAGCTATAAAACATAAATGATATACATGGCTTTTCACAGAGAGCTTCATGCATGTTAGAAATTATACAGTGCTAAATAGAAACGTAGACTGAACGTGTAAGCCAGTTAAACTTGTGCCAGCATCCTTTTTGCAAGTTGGCAGACTTCCTCGCGTTGCCTCTTTCTCTGGTCCACGGATTTCTATTTTCAGCAAGTTATAATCGTTAGTGACACCCGTAGCCAAGGGAAACAGGAGGTAAAATATATACAATACCTTTTGACGGGCTTTCAATTGTTTTATTGAATTTTCTGTCAACAATGTAATGGCTTGATGCTGTTTTTGCAGCTCAACCCGCATGGCTCCCTGCTCAGACTGCTGCTTCTCAAATAAAGCAGCAGCACGGTTCAGCCTCTTCTTCATCACCTTCTTTTTTAGGTCTTTGGTGATACCGGCCCTTTTCACACCAAGAACCTCAACAGCAAGACATATTATTTTCTGCTGTACTTTCTCCCATTCGCCCCACAATCGCTGCAGAGAACGGCTTTCGGCTTCTATCTTGCTCGAGAATGCGGTTCGATCAAAGCCAAACACACTTACTGAATCTAGCTCTGCAGATTGACCCCCAGAAGTACTCTCGCCTGGCAATGGCACTGGCACTCCAGTACGGTTTAACACCTTGGTGTAGTTAGCCCGGATTTCGTCTGTCTTTTTAGCGTATGCTGTAGCCATCTCATCGAGGCGAGTTTTCATGGAGTCCTCGGTTTTTGAGATTGTTGCAGAAAGCTCTTCTGCTATATCCTCTCGGGCGGACTCCAGTAGATCTGTTTGCCAGTAGTCAGAGACATTCCTGTGCTGCATTACGTAGTTTTCCATACTAACCAACGAACGAGTCCAGAACCTTTTGGCCATCGTTTAACTCCTCGGTAGGTGGGTATGGCCTGGCTGTATCTGCTCTTGAGTCCGGGATATCTGAGGGCTCCATATCGAAGCTAGATCTGAGTCTCCTCATACTCGCATTGGCTTTAGTATATGGAGTTTGACCAGGCGAACGCTGCGGTGCAGAGTTCCGGGTGGTTCGGCCCTTGTATATAGAGCGGTAGCAGTGTGACTCCGCCATTGAACCGTTATGTACGAGCCTTTTGGGAGAGTGATGGCAAATATGGTATTTAGTAAAATAGAACCTGGCAGACAAAAAGTTGTGGTTGAAAGTATGTAGTGAAGATTTCCTATTTGGGTCTCCATACAGCTAGGGTCAATGCGCACAGTCTGTAATACCCACCACTGCATCTTATATTCGGCCGGGTATCAAAAAAATAGTTGAGAAGGCAAACTAGAAGTCCAGGGTATAAATAGGAGTACATAGTGTGTATTATATCCTTCATCCCATGCTTACCCCAAGCGGCATACATGTATAGACAAATTTACAGCCTATTAGTGGAAAAGGAGAGACACATAAACCCAGAAGTTGACCCTCTCAGTAACGCCGACTATTATAACATATACTGACATATCTCTCTGATTGCGCATAGATTCGATCATTGCTCTGCCTGCACGACCAGGCCCTTCTCTTCGAGAAGCTTAGACAGCTCTCCGTTCTGATGCATGGTCATCAGGATATCACATCCACCAATGAACTCTTTCTCGACGTATAGTTGGGGAATGGTTGGCCAGTCAGAATATTCCTTAATCCCTAATATGAAACAAAAACCAGCAAGTTAATAATATAATTCAATTACCACTACCATGTTGCGATTGCGCCTACCTTGTCTTAGCTCGGGGTCCTCTAGCACATGGAATGCTGTGAACTTCTTTGGGTCCAGCCCCTGTAGACCGAGAACTTGAATGCTAGCCCTTGAAAACCCGCACTGTGGTGTCTCTGGGGTTCCTTTCATAAACAGGACAACAGGCGCGGAAGCTACAGCTTTGTCGATAGCGGATCGGGTTTCGTCGGAGAGTAGGCGTATTTGCAAAGGAGTGAGTCCGAACCTCTTTGTCGCCGGGTTTGGTAGGCGGGTGAATCGAAGAAGCTGTCGAGAGCGTGAGTGCTAATGTAGGGTAACATGACTCCGGTGTAATCCTTACCGACGAAACTGATAGTCTAGAAGACATGTTGCTTTCTGCTACTTAGATTAACGACCTCGTTAATAAAAAAAACACACACAAAAAAAAAAAAAAAGAATGAAAGTAGGCTTAGAATAATCAGACAGTAGCTAACAATAAATGCGATGAAGTTGTCGGATGTTCTTTGGCCATATAAAACCGCGGATATTATTAATTGGAATGGCCAATCACAATGCAAGAAATTTGCCTAGATAAATGCATCTCCGTTAGAGGAACCAAAACGAAACCTGAGTTAGAGTCGAGACTTTTATATTCTTACGGAGTAGGGCAAGAGAGTTATATCATTACTAGCCGGAATGAAACTATGGGAGATCCAAAGCAGCATGAGCAGTAAGCCTCTTCTTGGGGTTGATAGTTATCTGCTAACCCAACAATGATATCCTTGAATACAGCCTCAACTTTCTTCCATACAGCGAATGGCTAACGAGGAGTGGCCTCACCCCAACCGTTCAACAATATTAACGTCTGTACCCCAAGGGTTCTCATCACCCATATGCTTTAAGAATACAGTGATGTACTCATTATTACCGAAGTACCAGAGTTGGTGCTGGAGAACAATTACCTGGACATCCACACCTCGGGAAGAGCCTTGTGTCTACAGCAAGAATGATGTGTTTTAAGACCACGCATATACATTAATCAGTTCGACTAGGCCGGTTACTATCAATTAGTAACAGTTTCTGTATAAATCTACTCACAACAATGCCGGAAGAGAACACATCCGACGGCGTGTTAGCACGGGCTTCTGCATGAGCTCTTAGGCTTCTCCACCTCCGGTTTCCTACAGCCTTTCCGAGGATGTTACGGTTAAGAGGTACCATTATACTGTCCTCGATATCGGCTAATTGAACACGGTGGATGGTAACCTCTTTTCTATCCTCTTCCCGGTCAATAATGATATTGTTTGGCTTGATATCTGTATGGTTGTGTCTGCGTAGAAAAGCTCGATAGTTCGAATGCAGCATAGAGCGCGTGGAAATTTGGTGTTGGATTGAAGTGCTGAGACTTCCCAGGGTCTGTTTGCACGAGGGAGGTACACTGAACATGAGGACGAAATGGGTTTAGACATTGTAGCCACCCTAAAAATGAGTGAGAAGGTCTATATGCGTATCCTAAGCCACACACCTCTCTCGCTTATTTAGTTACCTTTTTATCCCTTTTCCTTTCGATTTTACCCTTATTCTTCCTATACAAGACACTTACACTTCTAACCCCCCTAGTCCTTCTTAGAACTAACCCTCTTGAACCCTCTAAGGCCTAACCCTTCAAGATGGAAGGGTTCAAGACGTCGGAAACGGCGTCTATCTAACTCGTTAACTTAGTTCCATAGCCGACGAGCCGCATCCACGCGGTGTAGTTATTGGCCCCACCCGCACCCGCGCTCCAGAAGCCGTCTCTTCATTTTCCTTCGACATGGTATTCTTACCTTGGGTTTGACTATCGGTTTACAATTCTGAGGAACGCTATAACGTATCCACACAATGGAGGAAGACTTAGCTCCAACATTCTCTGCTGCAAACTATATCAATGACGGAAGGACTCATATCCTGCTCGCAGCCACTGGCTCAGTAGCCACGATAAAACTCCCAAATATAGTCGCATCTTTGGGGTCCCAAGACAGGTTTTCCATTCGTATCATCGTCACTGAATCTTCAGCCAATTTTCTCAATGGACAGAGTGATGAGCAGCCGAGTTTGCGACAGATTCGGCGGATGAAAGGTGTCGAAGGCATATACCATGATGAAGATGAATGGAGGGAACCCTGGGTGCGGGGAAAAGACATCTTGCACATTGAGCTACGGAGATGGGCTCACGTCCTACTTATAGCACCACTGTCCGCAAATACTCTGGCAAAAATGACAATTGGGATGGCAGATAACTTACTACTCTCCGTTGTACGGGCGTGGGACACTTCCGGCACGATCGATCTCGGAAAGAAACCCAAACCACGTATTTTTGTGGCACCTGCTATGAACACCGCAATGTGGAGAAACCCGCTGACTCGCAGGCAAGTCGAAACTCTTGAGACGAGCTGGGGCTTCCAGTCTGAAACCGAAGGTGGCTGGGTAACAGTTATAAAACCAATGGAGAAGACCCTTGCTTGCGGTGATGTAGGGGATGGTGCTATGGAAGACTGGAGAAAGATAGTAAAAACTATTGAAGAGTATTGTGACGCCTAGCGCTCTATATTGGCACGAATATCTCATATTATACAATCTATTAATACACACTCCACTGCACACCATTATAGTGTCACATCGTCTTGCTTAAGGTCTTCACTTTGATCATTAGATCTTCTCATGGCATAATCCCCAAGAAGACCAAGGGATATAGAGCTTCCCGTAAACCAGCAGCCGTACTTAAACCACCACCAACAGTCCTTAGGATCAGTAAGCTTCACTCGCCAGATCATAGTTCCCAATGATAACATGGCACCACCACAGCTCCCCGCAAAGAAGACAGGTCCAGCACCGGCTGCTACACCAGCTGCAGCAAGCAGGCCGACCTGAACTGCTGCGAGCCCCGACATCACATATTTGCTGTTATCAATATGAGCCAAAGCAATTGATTTTATCCCTGCCTTGGCATCGTCCTTGACATCCATATGAGCATATATAGTATCATAAAGTATAGTCCAGGCCACATTGCTCGCATATAGAGAGGCACAGGCGGCTAGGATGCTAGGATCGCTCAAAACTTCAACCCCCAGCGCGGGGAATCCCATCACCGCGCCCCAAGAAAAGGTTAACCCTAGCATTGCTTGAGGGTAATTTGTCACCCGCTTTGCTAGTGGATATGCTGCAACGAACAGAAGGCTTGGAGTTGCATACCAGAAGCATTCAAAAGGGAATTGAAGGAGAATCGCAAGCCCGGAAAGTAGCTGAGCGCCAGTAAATATAATTGCATGTTTTGGAGTAATTGCTCTCCGCGCAATTGGCCGAAACTTTGTCCGTTCTACATGAGGATCCAGGTTCCGATCCCACAAGTCATTTATTGTACACCCTGCGCCTCGCATGACCAGCGCTCCGGCGAAGAATAGACCCGAAAACCAAGCAACTTCGAGAGGAGTAGCCATTGGCATGGCTAAAGGTGCTGCAAGGAGGGTCGAAAAGAGGCAAGGGAAGTATAGATAGTAAGTGCCCGTGGGTTTGTCTAGTCGTATCAATTCCGCATATGGTACCCATTTCTTTGGAAGAGCAGCGAGAACTCCCGTTGTTGGTGGTGAATATTGCTCTGGCTTTTGACTGGTAGCTATACTGGGAGCAGAGGAACTATATCGCAGAAAGGGCTCGCGAATCTGCGCTATCCGGCTTCTTCGTCGAAACTTCAGTATGCTCGGTATTCTCCTATTGTGCGGCGCACGGCAGTTGGTAAAGATATGGCTGGAGACGGTCAGCCCGGCTCTAAGATAGCCACAGTTATTAGATAACATGTTGGTAAAAGAGGTAGCACCGAATCCGTCCAAACGCTCGATTTTACCGCGCTCAATTGTGGACTCCTAGCTTCTTTCGTTGCCAACCTGGAGCTGTCTTGAGCTCTTCACGGTATTTTCGCGCCGATGGACCAGGATAAAGAGCTGAGGTCCACCTGGGCAATCTAGCTGTCACGTGACCAGCTTGATTTCTACCACTTTTGTTTAACCAGATGAGCTTCCAATCTTTAAGTTGTTTGATGAAAACGACCACAACTGGGTGAACAGCTGTTGCGACACGACCTCTTTGGCTCAGAGCCATGCCTGGGCTACAGCTACCACGCGCGGCCTTTGAGCCCATCTCGCCGGATCTCGATTTTACAGAATTGGTTGAGTCAACGCCTAATTTCATGCCAGTAACGCGAATTCCTGCCCACGCGATTGAGGAACAAGGGATCGAGAATTTCGAGAAGCTGGTGAAACTACATGTTATCTATTCAGGAAAACCTCTAGTCGTAGAGGGTTATGGAAGTAAGCTGGAGAAATGGATATTTTCCCCACGCTGGCTTAAAGACAACCATGGAAGCAAAGGTACGTTGCTCCCTAATTATATATATATCTCATGACAGTTAATGCGCAAATCTAACAACTCATTAGTCGAAATCGCAAGGGACCTTACGAACAAGTCAAATGTACCGCTAACTATTCAGCACTACCTTTCTAGTATGGCTGGTCTCACAGACCAGTTCAACGCCACAAACTACAAGGACCCCAGTCGTCAGCGCATGTATCTGAAGGATATCGATTGCCCTCCAGTCTGGCATGAGAAACTACGATCGCTTCTTCCGCCGTTTCTTTATTATATGAATGAGTCTGTGGTAGGTAAAGAGGGAGATGCGGCCCCTGCTGGCGACCTGATGAGTAGCCTTCCCGAAGAAATGAGGGCAATGAACATGATGTGTTATATTGGTCATGAGGGCACCTACACTCCAGCTCACAGAGAGATGTGTGCTACTCTTGGGCATAATATCATGGTCGAAGCTTCTACAGGGGGATTGGAAGACGGAAAACCGACAAAACCTGGATCTTCAATCTGGTTCATGACTGAAAAGCAAGATCTTAAGGTTGTCTCAGAGTATTGGCTATCGACATTAGGACATGATATTGAAATTGAGGACCATTTTGCGCAAATAAATGCCTGGAAGTCCGCGCCATTCAAAACCTGGGTTGTGGAACAGAAAGTTGGCGACTTCATACTAATCCCTCCTCTTGCTCCCCATCAAGTGTGGAATAGGGGCACTCGCACGATGAAAGTTGCATGGAACAGGACGACTGCTGAAACGCTTGATCTTGCTTTGACTGAAGCGCTACCCCGGGCTAGAATGGTTTGCAGGGACGAACAATATAAGAACAAGGCCATCATTTACTTCTCCCTCAAGAAATATTCGAGTCTCCTTGAAAAGGCAACTTCACGTGACGATTTAAGATATCGCAGCCTAAAGTCCGATTTCAAACGCTTGTTTGCGTTATTCACTCAGATTCTTCTATCCGAGAGTTTTTCTACTCGAATACCGGAGCCCAAAAACGTTGAATTGGTTCCGTTCTCAAGCAATATCACTTGTTCATATTGTCGATGCAATATCTTCAACAGGTTTCTTACCTGCCCCTCGTGCATTGGTAAATTCCCAGATGGGGAAGATGACACCTATGATGTTTGCATGGACTGCTTTGTGATGGGTCGAAGTTGTGCTTGCATCTCTAAGCTGAGGTGGGTGGAACAATTTCGTTGGAAAGACCTCACCCGGGATCATGAACGCTGGAGAAACCAGATTGCCAAGTTCTCCTCTGGAAGAAGTCGTAAGGATAAGGATAATTTCCAACCCCTTTCAGTTGAGCAAGAGAAATATGAAAAGAAGACGCTGGCAGAAATATGCCAGGTAGAATTGAAACGCCGGCCGTGGACCGACATCACAAAGCCGGTCAAAGATGATGTTGACGATGACGATGAGAACCACAGAGAATCTACTCGAAAACGCCGAAAAATAACCAAAGCTGACAAACATAAATATAGTCGATGTCACATCTGTGGACCAACATTAAATTGGAAGCTCGAGACATGTTCTCAATGCAATTTGCAATGGTGTTACGGCAGTTTATACAGAGCTTTTGATATCATGCCAATGACAGTACTGGAGGTGCGGAGTTGGAAATGCCCAAGATGTGAAAGGATATGTCCATGCGCGAATTGCAAGCGCCGCGACCCAACGATTGAAGGCTATGTACCAACCGAGACTCGAATCGGCCATGATACCAAAAAGATTGCTGATGTCAGGAGTGTAGAGTCTCTGGTGGATTTTAGTCATTCCAACCTATTTTGGCTTAAGAAATCAGGCGAGCATCCTGAAACATCACAGGATAGTCGAAGAATGCAGTTGAGAATAGAAGAAGCAGAAAAGGCTAAATTGGATGAGCCTGTTTTATATGATCATGACTCTGACGACAGTGAGATGAGAGGGGAGGGAGAACAAAATAATAACCCCAACTTTGACGAGAGTCTCATAGATCCCGCCCTTATGGACAGGGGTCATCAAACGAGTTTTGTTGTCCCGCAAAACGCTATTTTCCGAGACGACATGGCTGACCGTTACCAGCCTACGGAGGGAATCACGTTTGAATATCCAGAGCCAGAACAGCCAGCAGAACAGAATAAAGCTGAAGAAATGGTCGTGGACCCAAATCTCTTCCAGACAAATGGACAGGCTTCAGAGGAGGTCAATGGAGGCGAACCGGATGAAGATGAACCTGAGGATCTACCTGTAGACCCAAGTCTGGACGATGGTGTTGGCAATAGGCGAAAACGGGGAATTGAAATCGACGATGATTTTACTCTTTCTCGACGGTCAATCTCTCGTATTAACACTTCTGGAGCTAGAAAGGTTGCGACAAGACGAAGTCAGCTAAATCCTATGCAGTCAGATGGCCTCGGGGGATCTGGCAGTGACCAAAGTGAAGGCGAAGATGGGGCAGAAGAGCAAACTTCGCAGGCTATGTTACGCCCTCGATCTTCGAGGCCTGCTAAGAAGACTGTTAAAAAGTCGGTGGCAACCAAAGCTTCAAAGTCTAAATCTGTGCTACCCGCTAAGAAAGCTAGCGAAGTAGATGAAACTAAAGAGACAGATGAATCAATTCCTACCGCACAACTGCAAAGCAAGTCCCCGCTGGAACCAAGGTCCGAGGTGAATGGCACCGCTAAACAGGCTACAAAAAACAAAACCGCCAAACTACAAGTAATGGGTTGGGTGGAAGATGATGATAACGATGGATGGGCCTAGCTATCACTTCTATGTTAACGTGTGTTAGATATCTTACAATCAAGCGGAATGCAAATTACAGATGACTGGTTACAGAAGCCTTAATTATTATTAAAGTCGGCGTTATTCCATTGCGCGATTGTTCTAGCTCAAGTAGATTTGAACATGATATTGGAACAGACTACCTATGTTCCGACCATGGCCCCCCATCAGCCAAATATACGTTAGAACCTATGCAAGATGTATCTTTATTTAAAAGATTATTATGCTCCTTTATATTCATAACGAAGGCGCTCTAATTCGTCTAGATCGACTGAAACCATAGTTCTCCGAGCTGCCACAATAGTGAAGAGCGCGACTATGTATGAGAGTTAGCGCTTACAAAAAATATTAGTAGTCAGTAGAAGGCATTACCGGCTGGTAGGACATATAGAACATGGTATGCATTGCCTGGATCCTTCTGAAAGCGTAGGAATCCGGAGAGTGCCAAGAATAGAGAAATGACAGCATTCACTATTACAGTGTATCGGCTGATAGGGTCTTCCTTCTCCTCTGACAGGCTGATAGAGTGCCTTCCCCTGAATTCACTTTGCGGCAGTGGTGTATATTTCATATAATATGCTGTCCACAGAAGGGAGGCAGCACCAAGGAATGCCGAAGCCCTGTCATAGAAGACAGAGTTGAACGATATTATTGTGGGTATGAAGATACAGCTGGCTACGCAGGGTATCACAGCAAGTACAAGCTATAGTACCTCGTTAGCGTTCCTATCGGGGGGGGGATAGATTTGGATACTTATAAAACACCTGATAGAAAGCATTTGCCGTCTCATTATCCTTACGCAAGGATTCAATCAAAGCCTCTTGTTCTATGTATCTGTAAGTAATTTGCTATAGTTAGGCTGCAAGTTATAGCTATCTGCCACGAACCTTGGTCGTCTAGTTCTGGACGTGCGTCATCATCACCGTCTGAGTCTGGATACTTGAATGTTTTCCGCAGGCGTGTAGAGGCCATGATCCATGACCTACGCCTCGTCAACTGGCAGTTCCTCTCTATCAATATATCAGTATTTTCAAATGTACCCAACTTGGTGACTTCATGCGGTCTGGGCAGGCTAGTTCCATATCGCCGACCTAACTCCGACCGGCGGAGTTTTAGCCACGTGACTTTTTAATGATGACTAATATAATCAATGTAAATCACATGATCTTAATTATATAATCAACATTGACCTTTACGTCGAGCCCGAATGGAATGAAGAAAGTCGAGAAGTCGCAACGACTAAACAAAGATCGAGTCAAGCAAGTCACCAGCCGACGGTGAGCGACAACCATGAATTCCATACGGGGCCTGCGGTGCTACCGGCCCATGTTGAAACCCAGTGTTTCCCTGTGCTCGTCAACACCCGCACGCCGTACCCTCGTTGCACCCCCTCAGCCAAACAGCGGTCCCTTGCTCTCACGACGAGCTGACCGAGAACTACCCTCACTTGGCTCACACAGACGGTGGCTGCGCACTATACCGATATTTCTTGCGATAATTGGCGTGTCAAGTCTTGCGATATTCAATTACCAGAAGTCTTCGTCTAGTATCGTTAGCAGTACGTTGTACGCTCTGCGACACTCTCCCAAGGCCCGGGAGCTCCTTGGAGATGAGATATATTTTGCACAGCAGATACCGTGGATAAGCGGAGAAATGAACCAACTCCATGGCCGTATTGACATTTCGTTCTGGGTCAAGGGAACTCGTGGCAAGGGAAAGATGCGATTCAAGAGCACGAGAGAGAGCAGATTAGGATATGTATGGGCTATCCGTCATCTTTTTTTCAAGGGTCGTATACGTTAACTGTGAACATGACCATACTAACATGATACCTATACAGTTCAACACCGAAATATGGAGCCTTGAGATGGAAGATGGCACCGCTGTGCCACTACTCAACCAGGCCGAAGAAGATCCATTCAAGGGCGCAATATAAAGATCGATTGTGTTAATCCCCGGACCGAGGACATATACCTCACCCCTTTTTACCCTACGGGTTGTATAACTTTATAACTTGGCATGGCGTTTGGAAAGCATGGGATAGTGGAGGCTGCTCCATTATAATTGTTCACTTTAAAATGCAGGATGCTATTACTTGGAGCAAAAAGGAACAAGGCAAGCTAAATTGCCTCGACAACCCAAATTACATTCATGCATATCCCTGAGATTTGGAAGATGGGTTAAAAAAATACACGGTTAAACGCCACTCTGAAGGGCTATTGTACAGTAGATAAAGAAGAATTTCATGAAACAATATAACGCTCATTCCTTAGCTGCTGCAGGCTGTGCAGCCTCGATTTTCGGCCATGGCTTCTTGATTGCGTCTTGGATCTTGACGCAGCGTCCCTTGGGACCAGCAACTCCCCCTGTTAAGCCACACAGTTAGCGCACAAATTACCCAGCAAAAATGATAATACAAAAGTGAATAGGTTAAACTCACCCTTAACAACAACAATGCCCTTCTCAGCGTCGACCTTCAACACCTTCAAGCTTTGCAGCGTTACCTGATGGTTTCCCATCCGCCCAGGCATCTTCTTCCCGGGGTATACTCTGGAACCACCGCCTTGAGAAGGAGCTGTAGAACCAAGAGAACGATGTGTCAAACTGACACCGTGACTTCTATCCTGACCGTGGAAACCCCATTTCTTCATAGCACCGGCAAATCCCATTCCACGGCTGTTTGACCGAACATCAACATATTGACCCTCTTGGAACCAATCGGCATTGATAACTTCTCCAATTGGTAATAGTCCAGTCTCATCCTTGACTCTGAATTCATGTATATGTCGTTTTGGCGAGACACCGTTTGCACTGAAATGACCCAGCATCGGTCTCGTCACATTTCTCTCATTCTTAAGCCCAGACCCGACCTGGACAGCACAGTATCCGTTCTTCTCAAACGTCTTGTGTGAAATGACCTGGGCGCCATCTAATTGGAGAACAGTACAGGGAGTCCGCACGCCCGTCTCGGGGTCGTAGATGGCCGTCATTCCTTTCTTGATCGCAAGGGCTCCTGTTCGCAGAGGCAGGGTGGCAGCTTTTCGCAAATGGGCTGCAATAGGATGTGATGAGAGAATCGGCACGTCTGGATCGAGAGGTTTAAGGCTGACTTTGGGGGGATACATTGGTTTGATGCCAAAGGACCGTATGGCCGTGGTCACGGTGATTCTGGACGGACTGCTGCATAGCTGTGAGGATGTGACGGGCGCAAACAATTGCTGCAGAGAGCTTCGAGGTAGCCGCGGCGGCATCTTTTCTTCGATATCCTTCTCAAGTCTCCTCGATCAACTCGACGGTGCTGGCGCTTTTTGTCGCTATCCAAAAAATTAGTTTCTATCAACGATCGAAAAACGAAATTCGACCTTTAGTTAGGCTTCGCGCCAAGCTTTTTCCTCCAGAGCTTAACGCCAAGACAAAACTTCGTCTTCCAATGACCTTTTTTTTTGATATCTCGAGCAACAAACAGGAACAGGTTGCCTTAGACGCAGCAGGCCCATAGCTATTTACAAAAGATGATATCATCGCGCGGATTGGCCGGAGGACCGGCTAGACAGCTGCTTTTGACGACTTTCAGATCACCACAACTATCCCGACCGTCGCCGACATGGATAGGCCTCCGCCAAAGCTCGCGCATGCTACAACGACACCAGCAGTCAACAATATCAACAATATCCCCCCTTAGATATATCCGCCCTCAGTTCTCAAGAAGACCGTATACGCGCCGACCATTCACTCGCGCGAACTCTACAAATACCGGCCCGTCTGCAAAACCCTCGTTTTCCCAGCGTATGCGCACTCTTTCCCGCGAATACGGCTGGGCAGCTTTAGGAGTCTACTTCTTCCTATCAGCGTTGGATTTCCCGTTCTGCTTTGCCGCTGTGCGGCTGCTAGGCGTTGATCGCATAGGACACTACGAGCATATCATTGTGGGATCCGTGAAGGATGCCATAGCGAAGATATGGCCTAGCAAAGAGAAGGATGCGCGCCCTCGATCCGAAGACGAGAATGAGATAGGTATTGCGGATGATATTGAAGAAGCGCAAAAGGCCGTTAAAGGAGAAGCTAGTACGTTATTCTATCTGGTAGTTGGTTTTGTTGGGCAACTATGATGATCGGCTACTAATCTGCTTGTATAGGTATATGGACACAACTGGCGCTTGCATACGCCATACACAAGAGCTTCATCTTCTTTAGAGTACCGCTTACGGCGGCTGTGACGCCCAAGATCGTCAAGACTCTGCGACGCTGGGGCTGGAATATCGGTAAACGGAAACCTAAGAACTGATTCCAGGCTACCATATAACTCTCCCTATTCGATTTAGTATTCTCATCTCTGTATACGCACCTCTCTCTTTATATCTTGCATTTGATAGACTTATTCCCAGCGAAAACTCCATCTGTATTTATACACTTAGATTATCCACTTAAATTTACTCCTTACTTGATTGGTTGGAAAAGACACAAATCGTTCAAGGGCATGTTCACTCATTCCATTTATAATTCTCTGGTTTGTTCGTGTACAGCTATTCAGTGAAATTCATACCAAACGGTGATGAAGCGTCTATAGGGTCCATCCAAGCCAGCAAAAACGCAAGCAAGCAAACGTTATCACATAAGCCTTCCCGAATGATCAAAGAAACAACAGAGGTAGAAAAAAAAAAAGGGGAAGCAGCACATTACTTCCTACATGAAAAGGGGAAAGCAGAAGGAAAAGGAGAAACCCACGACTCAGTCATTACCGGCTAAAGGCAGCAGAGCAAGAAAAGAAATTAAGAAGAAAAGAAAAAAAAAAAAAAGGAGAAGAAAACAAATATGCAGATGAGACGAGGAAAAGGAAGAAAAAGGGAAAAGATTTTTTGGATTGTACAGTAAAGGAATGGCAGCTTTTGGGTAAAAAGAAGAAAGTAAGAACAGTAGAAGAAAAGGAGAGGCATGGACAGAGAGAAAGAATTAGCCGATGCGAAGGAAAAAAGGCCGTGAAGCCGAGGGTGTTATTATCTTTCTTTTAGCGTGCACATGACACATGAGCCATAACGGGTCATTAGAGTACCTCTTCAGGCGGAATGGAGCGAGAAAGAAAGAGATAAGGTGGTGGTGGATGAGAGAGGGAGAGAGGGAAAAAAAGAATCGGGGATATACAATTCTAGCCCAGTGGGGGGGGGGGGGGGGGGGGGGGGGTTTTTTTTTTTTTTTTTTTTTTTTTGGGATTTTTTTTATGAGAATTTTTTTGGGGGGGGTTTTTTTTCGGTGGGGCCGTTCCGGTGGATGGGGTGTGGG
>QQSR01000200.1:0-36666 GCA_003664465.1 Trichophyton mentagrophytes
ATCAACATAAAGTAAGCTTACACCACCTACTTCATAAATCTATTAATTGAAAAAAAAAAAATAATATAATTATATATTTTTTTTTTTTAAAAAAAAAAAAAACAAAAAAAAAAAAATCCCCCCCTTATTGGAGTTAAAATACTTTTCTTTTCCAAAAAAAAAAAAAAAAAAAAAAAAAAAAAAAAAAAAAAAAAAAAAAAAAAAAAAAAAAAAAAAAAAAAAGTAAAAAAGTATCAAAGGATATATATATTCCGGCCAAGATCGAATACAGGATACGAAGGATGCCCTATATGCTGTCCATTGGTGGAGTTCCAGAGAGATACCCCGGCCGCTGCTGTTTTTACGGAAGAGAAAGGTGGCCAGAGAGACCAAAAAATCCACGATTTACGGAGAGGAAAATGATCCTGGCGGTTCCTACGGGCAAAGGGATCAATAGCAAGGAAGAAGGCCTAGGAAACCAGTATATATGATATGGAAGACGTCGCAGGCTGAGGACCGAGGGAGTCTGGGGAGGTCAAGGGAGGTCAAGGAAGCAGTCGCCAGCGGTTCTGAGCGACGGTTGGGAGTCCGACTCGACCATCACCGGCTAGCTAGCACCTGCGCCGAGCTAGCTGCTGACAGTGAATGGGTCGAGACAGCACACGATGACCCAACACAGTGAAGACGGTCAAGATGATGATGATGATGATGATGATGATGATGATGATGATGATGATGAAGATGAGATGAAAGAAAGAAGAGGAAGAGGAAGAGATGAAGTCGAAGAGATGAGGTTGAAAAAGAGTCTGCTGGAGTGGAGCGCAGGGATCGTGCGTCAGCCGCTGGTTGGTCCACCAGGCGAAACTTGGAACAGAAGAAAAACTCTGCGCAAAGTCGATGATGGAACGACGACCCAACCAGTTCTGTCTGCCTGCCAGCCTGGCGAACCAGAGACGGCGGCATGCGTGCCACGGAGGATGTTTGCACCGGAACTCGAGGTTGCACTGCTTCCCGGCCGTCTCTTTGCGTGCTGCTGTGGCAGGTTTACGGAGCCTGCAGGCATCAAACAGCAGAGACGGCTTGGGCGAGGCCCTCGTTCTCCTTACGTTACCCGTATCTACTGAGCAGGAAGAAGACGAGGGCGGGAAAAAAAAAAGAAACGTTAGCGAGTTCTGGCCTCTGCTGACAGACAGACGGGAATCCATGGATCTAACCTTGGATTAAGATATGTGACTGGTTCCTTTGGTGGCCGAAGGCTATCGTTATAAAACGACCGGCGGCTTTCGCTCGAGTAGACGTTCATGGTAGGAGGAAGCCATCAGTTTTTCAAATAAATATCATGGACATACAGAGTATATGCAGTAATTGAGGAGTCCTACTAGAGAACGGCTGAGCTGGAGTCGTATTAAATATATAGGCCATGGCTGAGGGATGCAGTATCAAACTTCCAGCTTAAACACCTGCAGGGCGCTCTCGTTTCACCTTTTGGCAACCTGAATAGATGAATGACTCTTCTAGCTTGCTTCTTGCGCTTTGCACTCTCATTCCTAAAGACTTCGCAACAGGCACCGGCTAACTAGCCAACTAGTTGTCGCTAACTGCAACCTCGCTAGCAGCCGTCTTTCAT
Source organism: Trichophyton mentagrophytes (assembly GCA_003664465.1). Taxonomy (NCBI): domain Eukaryota; kingdom Fungi; phylum Ascomycota; class Eurotiomycetes; order Onygenales; family Arthrodermataceae; genus Trichophyton; species Trichophyton mentagrophytes. Next base: position 1,607 of record QQSR01000200.1, read on the forward strand.
ACCAAGCAACCTAACAACACCGTGGCATCTTCACCGCGACAATTAACCAGCAGACCAGGCAGCTAACGCGAAGACCGCCTCGTGAGCATCGAATGAAATAGCATGCCTGCATTTCCTGTCCCCAGAGCGGCGTGTTTCCAGCTTATAATTCAGTAGCAACAACCACGGGCGGACTTCACTAGTTAGTGAGTTAACTTAGTTGGTTGGCGGGTGTCGAGCCTCCAAGACGCCACAACTCCCAGTCAACCACGAAGCCGCCGTCAAACAATCCCAACCTCGACAGCACCTCTCCGCGTTGCCCGGCCATGGGTGCCTCAGAGTCCAAGCTAGTCTTTAAACAAGGCATCTTCCGACTCTCTGAGCAGGCAAACATTCCCCCAGACGATCAGTATTGGACTGGGGTTCGTATCCATCCTCCTTCCCCTACCTACCATATACAGATCGAAGAAACGCAAGCATGCTAACCCAGGATGATGCCACTCTTTTAGTTCTGGGAATTGCCCGAGTCGGTCGAAGATGTCTTCAGTCTATTCTCTCCCGCCGACATACGGCGGACGCGCGATGGCTCTTTGTCGAATTTAGAGACATTATTACTCGCAATCTGCTCCCGCCTGGTTGCGCTACGACACCATCCATCGTTCCCCGATCCCGAACTCGCACCCGCAAGAGATGCGCTGAATTGCATCCGCATCCTTACAAGGCTGCTGCCATATGTCTATGAAGCCGATAACCTGGAGGATTGGGAAGATGAGTTCTTCTGGAGGCGGAGGCGGAAGATGTCTCGGAAGGCACAGCTTTCGTCTCGGGTGCTCTTTGATGAGTCTCGCAGCCAGGAAGAGGATGATGAGGAAGGGGGAGTACAGACTGGTCGACGAGGGTTGTCGGAGGAAGATTTCGAAGATGTCAAGCCACTTGCTGAAGAACTGCTGGATACGCTTTTGGACCTGCTTTTCTTCAGCGGGTTCACGATACCACAGATACCCCCGTCAAAAGGGAAAGTCGTCTATTCCATATGGCAGAGTGGTGTAGGTTGCAACACCGCGATGGGTTCGAATAAGGAGCTTGAGAGCAATAGAACGGAGGTACTAAGGCTGTTGCTTACCATGACCGGCCAGTCCATGTACATGCAACCAAGTACGTACTTACTTCCATTGCCTTTTTTTTTTTTTTTTTTTTTTTTTTTCAACCGCACCATCACAACTAACGCCAGTCAAGGCCTGCTACCCGTAAAAGGGGTGAAATCTCTCACATACCTCGTTACCTGTGGTGATAAGAAATTGGTCATGTCACTGCTTTGCTCCCTGCTAAATACGACAATCAAATATAATCCTACACCGTGGCGGTTACCGTATGACCACGTTGTTTGGAAAGACCCCAAACAGATCCTCGTCATATACTGTCTCCAATTCCTACTCGCTCTTCTTCTTTACCCTATCCCGGAAGATGGCCGGGGTAGTCTACCCAAGAACTACTATCGGCACTTCCTCGGACGCCTGCATCAGCCTCAGGATTTCCAGTTCCTAGTCGAAGGAATGACTAGAATACTAAACCAGCCGGTACGTCTAAGTATCCCTTTTCAGACCAACGGATCTACATTTAACTAACCATGTCCCTAGATGCAGGCAACTTCCTCTTATCTACCAGGGAGTCAGAGATCAATAAAATGGGCTCCAGAAATGCTCATGCTATTCTGGGAAATGGTCCAGTGCAACAAGCGGTTCAGATCGTTCATCGTGGATTCCAACCGCGCCCATGATTTCATCATCATCTGCATCTTCTACGCCATAGAGTACAAGACCGACCCGTCCAAAAATGGCTTGGTCAAGATGTGCATTTTCCTACTTCAGACGCTGAGCGTCGAGCCGAACTTTGGCAAAAACCTGTTCCGGAGGTTCGAAGCCCAGGATACTCTGCCACCCAGCATTCGACTAGAGAATTTCGGAGGCACTTATGGTGACTTCTTGATCATTGTAAGTGTTTCTTTCTTGACCCGCCGGATTTACGGGATAGGATATCTTACTGACCAACGTATAGTCCATCCATACGCTCATTACCACCAGCAAAGGGAAATTAGACGCCGTATACCCGGCGTTGCTCGCCATCATCAACAATGTGGCAGCATATGCCCAACGACTTTCTCCCGCCTGTGCTTCCAAGGTTCTCCAGTTATTTGTTTCAATGTCTGCTCCAAGCTTCCTATTAGCCAACGAGACAAACCATCTCCTTCTATCCTCCCTCCTTGAATTTATCAATACTGTCCTAGAACACCAGTTCAGCAGTGAGTACAACTGTTTATCTAACCGTGGTGCCCATATCGTTTGTGACTACTAACATGGAATAGAGAACGCGTATCTTGTTTATGTAGTACTCAAGTCCAGACGTCGGTTCGAGTCGCTCCGCGCATTCACCTTAGAAAGCGGTCAGCAGGAAATAGAACAGCAGAATCAACTACGAAAAGCTGCGTCTAGTTCTAGCGGTGATCGCACCCATTCAAGGGACGGTGACTCTAATGAGACGGGAAGCGGAAGACGACCTCTAAGCCATGTTCCGGAAGAAGAGGATGGAACATTCGCCATTGGGGACGACGATTCCGACGAAGATGGAGATAGAGATCAGCAGACCTCTCGAGTCACTTCTCCGACAGCTGAAGGCTTCCGTTCACCACCCATATCACCTCTAGACGAGTCAGTGCCTCTTCAACTTCGAGGATTGTCTGAGAAGGCACGAGGCAAGATGCCTGCAGGCCAGCCGACATTTTCGCGTCAGAACAGCATGACAAGTCTAAGCAGCTATGCACCCACCGCTACGGCCAATGCTCGTGGCTTTGTCCCTACTTCATCATGGGTATGTATAACCTTACATAGTTGATGTTGCGTATAGCTGATGGAGACCGTCAAAACCAGATCGAATCCTGGGTCCCCGAGCTTCCCCTTCACACCATTCTAACCATCATCTCCTCGATATCACACCGCATTCCAGCAGCCGCATTAGAGTCATCACTAAACCCGGAAGCTCGCACATTAGTAGCCGAGCTCCCTTCTTTCGCTGCAGCTCCACAGATCAGAGCAATACTAGTAGAACCATCTCCCATCCGCGTACACATGTTCGAATGGTCACCTCTTTCGCTCGGCTGGTACGAGTCGCTTCTCTGGGGTTTCGTCTTTGCCAGTGAAATGGTTGTCGGGTCTGCCGCCAACGCAACACCGGGAACCGTCGGTGTCTGGAACGGAACCGCCATCAAATTATTCAGAGTACAGGAGACAGCGGCGCAGGGACCGACGCTGCTTGCTCCCAAGGGCGCAGTTGACGCCGTGGGCAGCAGCCTTGTACAGCGGATAGGAAGCCTAAATATCACAGGCCGGAGTAGTAGTGCCGGCCAGGAAGGTCGAGAGGAGTCCAGCACCGCCCGGGTGAGGGAGAGGGAGGTCTAGCATATCGTCTTTTACTTACTAGTGTTACTTTTCTCTTTGTCCCAGTGTCTGCTTTTCATTCAAGTTAGCACTGTCGCTTCCCCTGCTTTGCCTAGTTATCGCGTGCACTTGTCTTGGGCGTCGCTCGCTCGTCTGATCGCATCGTCGTCGGTCGACCATCCAACTAGTTATGTAGTCTCGCCGTCTGCAACCAGCTTCAACTGCTCCCTCCCTGTATATCAACCAGCACCCATCCATCCCCCCGTATTTTGCTCCCCCAGAACCGCCGTATTCGAGCTAGCGGGCCAGACAAGCCTCACACGTGGAGAGCGACGATCAACCAATTGGCAAACAAGCATCCATGCCGGCTGTGTTCATTTAAACCTGCGTCCCGAGGATCCATCCTGACGTGTATAAAGACCGTCTGCTGCGGTCACCGGGCGACGAGAGCTCTTCAGAAGTATTTTCCATGAACAAGAGCAAGAGCTGGTACTCCATCCGACCAGTGGTCTAAAGAAAGATGAAGTCCTCCATCCTGACCTCTGCGACCATCCTCGCGGCCTCCCTCGAGCCTGTCGCCGCCCTCTCCGAACCGCTACAAAACATCCTCATAAACACAGACCGAAGCCCAATTTATAGATATCCAACCGATGTGACCCGTGGAATCATTCCTATCCCAGTTCATTCTCACAAGTAAGTGGCGGAATTTGCGGTGATGATAATGACTGTGGCTAATGCTTTCCATAGCGACTACTGGAGAGATGTGCCTTTCTATACTGGTATGCCTCGCAGCTGCTAGTATAACCATCGTTGGCATGGATAGCACTAACAATCGAACTAGCGCTGTCTGCTGGATGCATCTCTATTGAAGCTGATGTCTTCCTTTTCAACGACACTCTCTATGTATGTCTAGCCGTGTTTATCTTGCATGAAATATCACTAATTATCACCCCAGGTTGGACATGAAGAATCGGCCTTGACCAAGGAACGCACTCTCCAGTCCCTGTACATCGAGCCTCTCATGAGTGTTTTGAAGAAGACCAACCCCAAGAGCCCCTTTGTAAGTGGGCCTACAAGGCAGTAAGTCTATAGTTAATTTTTTTTATTTATAGTCAATAACAACCAACTAAAAAAAAAAAACAATGACAGCGGTGTTTTCGATGCCTCCTCAGGCCAAACGCTGTATCTCTGGATTGACGTCAAGAATAATGGTGAAAAGGCCTGGCCTCATATCGTCAAGGCTCTTCAACCGCTCCGAGATGCCAACTACCTGACCAAGGTCCAGAACAATGAGACCTTTGTCCCGGGACCAGTCACGGTAATTGGAACTGGTGGTACGCCACTTAGCCAGGTCGTTTCAGCCGCAGACCGTGACTATTTCTACGATGGCCCACTTAAGGATTTGACTGGTTTCACTTCTCTGATCTCTCCTATTGCTTCCACGAGTCTCATGGAGGTTGTTGGAGATATCAAGAGCGACAGTGAGAACCCGCTTAACCCTACCCAGCTCGAGGCTATCCGTAAGCAAATCAAGGCAGCAAAGGACAAGAGCATCGGTGTTCGTTACTGGGAGACTCCCGGGTGGCCCATTCGTTTGAGAAATGAGTTGTGGAGAACGCTTTGGAAGGAAGGTGTCACCTTATTGAACGCCGATGATGTAAATGCCGCCAAGGAGTATTTTTAATGAGGAATATTGCCTCGACGCTGATGTTTCGTGCTTGGTGGATATTCGACTATATCTTGCATTTCGATATAATAATATATATAATATTTGACAGGCCTAGGTGGGTTTTATCACCGTCTCCCATGAATAGTATTTAGAGATAAAAACCTTATTCCCCAAAATATAAACATTGAATGACGAGCCCCAGGCCAGAGGAGCAGCTTACTGCTCACCGGCCTCTTTTAAGAATGGAACAGGTAGAGGAGTATCTGGCAATTCCTTATCGCCCACCTTGACCGGGTCTGCAGGGAGAAGAACAAAGAGCATTCGCACAGTTTCTGATCCCTTGTTATTCCACGAATGGATGGTACCTCTCTGCACCACGATATCATGCTGCTTCATAACCTTGATAACACCATTGTCCAGTTCGAGCTCTATCTCGCCATTCAGGACGATGCCAAAATCCACACTAATGGTTCGATGCATCAGGCCGGGAAGGCCTGGCGCAAAATCGACGATTCGCAACGTCACATTGTCCTTCTCAACCAGGTTGACAATTTTGTTATGCATGTCAACCCATGGGCTTGTGTTGTCATCAGGGATACCGGCAGTGCGGAAGACGGTAACGAAGCCCATCTCCCCCTCTTTAGCAGGCTCAGGAGTGCCAGGCTTCATGGGGTTGTACGGACAAAGTTGGGAGTCTGAGTCGAAGATAGCTTCTCCCTTTTCATTGTGGCCGGTAACTACTCGGCGGACGGTAGGCGGAAGAGACATCTTTGGCGGCTGGCGGCGTGTATTCGCTCGATGAAGACTTGATTTTTGCCGTACGTAAGTAGGTATATGGGAGGGAGTATCAGATCAGCCCGAAGGATTGAGGGAGGGGCACCAGATGGCTGCGGGGAAGAGCTGCTCTCTTATACTTGGGCGTACGAGTCAATTGGCAGGCCCTAATATGGTCATACGTCCATTCACCCATGGCCTTTCCAGAATGCCCAGCTGGCTCCCATTAGGTAATGCTTCGCATAAGACAGCTGGCTTAGTCGGTGTTCGCAGAACGTTGGCTGACGTGCATGTCCCTGCACTTGACAAATCTGATCTCGACGAGAAGTTTTCTAAGTATGCAGGATAAGGCGCATTTCACCTGGGCAGTAGATGAAATGGAGCGATAATGATAGCTGTTGTTGGTCTTAGCTGGTCCATATTAGAGGCCAGAGGCTCCGCAGGTCCGGACAGTCCTCCAGTCCTCCTCCTGTATCTCGCAAGGTCTTTGTTCCCTCAGCGTGATTGCTGCTGAAAGAAGTATCGAAAGTCTAAAAGAGGGTTTGACCAATGGGAGCTTTAAGTACACTAAAAAGTGGGTCATCTTGTCAGATGGCTCGGATTAATAATTATCCATAGAATTGATTACTAATTTGTGACTAATATCAGATACGACCTCGAACTTTAAACCAAGCAAGTTTCTCTCTCTGTTATATCAAGCATTCTATAACTATTGACTAACTAACTAGCTGTGGGTATCTTGTTCCTTGACGCTGTGGTCGAGCCCATTTTGCGCACTTGTTTCTATGAGTCCAGTGGCATTGGAAGAAGCTCTCAGCCAGGCCGTCCGCAAGGATGTAAACCTGGTGGTTCGACATGTCGCTGGTGCTCCAACTCCATGTCCACCAATCTTCTCAGCGCCAATAGGTGAACCGGATGAGCCTACTATATGCAAGCAACACTTCCTAGCTGTCTCCATTAACCCCGGCGCCGAAAAGGAAACAAAGCCAGACACAGACAACGAGGGTTCTGCTGACAGTGACGAGCTGCTTGTTTTCGCAATTGAGGTCCTGGTGTACACAACAGACAAGTTGTCTACTCTCTTTGTCTCCAAAGCTGATTCTACTGGCTATCTTTCTCTCTTGAACCGTGACCAGAACTCACCAGCAGCATACTCATTGACCAGAAATGTCTTGAGCACATTTTTATACCACCTTGTTCGCATCTACCAGAAGCCGGATATTACCCTTGTCCTCTCCCTCTTTGCAAGGGCACAGGATCAATACCTCTTCCCAGGGAGTTCGGAACACAAGGGGAAACATATATTGGATGACCGTGGACTAATAAAATGGTGGTGTCGCGTTATTGACCCTATCATGAAATCCTTAGAGCAGGAAAACAATGATCGCTCACCTGTCAATTCCCCTGATGCTGCGACCGTCCCCACAAAACAGTCTGTTGCAACCCATCTTATCGTCCCCGGCTGTGATACGTTCGAAACCAAGAATTTTATTCCAAAGAGTGGAGGGCCCGTCAATACCCCTGGTAGCCACTGGAGACTTGACTACCCTCTCCATCAAATCTGCTCTTATCCCGATTCTCCCCCTCGCTGTCTAGTTCCTCGGTTCCCTGATGATCCAAAAGCACGGTTTCTTATTGATCTCGACGATGAGATAACAGACGAAAACCCCCCTCATGAGCTGAAGAACTCTGGGAAGTGGCATAGCGTAAAAACGCTTGATCAATTTTGGGAAATGATGTCCTATCGTCAGGAGTGCTCGGCTGGCAGGCTAGTTGGGTTTCTTTGGATGGTTGTCAAGCCTTCTACCGACCCTGTCAAGTTTTCTGATCCGACTCCCCCTCAGGGTAGCTCCGCAGACAAGAACCAAACAATAAAATCCGATCCAATCGCAAATAAGGATAGTACTGTGGAGAAGTTGTCGACGAATCATAAGCACGCCATTGACAGTTCGATAATTGAAATCAGCAACAGCGACTACAAAGCCCTTGCAGACTTCCTTCTTGATCTTGATTTTTCCAACCAGTCGGATGCAACGGCCAACACGAAACTGTGGATTGAAGAGCTTTCTTCTTTGAGCGGCTGCAATAAGAAAGGCCTAAGAATCACAGGAACAGCAGCTCCAGTCGGGCCACCACCTCCAGCAGTAACATCGGCATCCCCTGTGTCCACCAATGTGCTAGGCGATGGATTGATACGAAAAAGGAAACGACAACCAAGCACCACTGCCGCAGCTCCGGGGGACAACATAGTCATGCCTTCTGATGGCCCTTCTTCGTCCCAGACAGCAGGAAACGGGTCAAAAGTACACACCGATTTACAAGCAACCACTGTAACTCAAGAACAGTCATCAAACGAACCGCCCGTCAATGTTTTGGGTGGTAACTTAATTCGAAAAAAGAAAAAATAGAGGAGTAACTCCTCGCGAAATCTATCATGCTTTAATGGCATCGTCATTTAATGTGATGATTACGATCTCAGGATACCGGGCGAGATAGAATTGATGCCCAGTGAGAAACGGCCGGCTATGAGCAATTAATGTTGTAAGTTAATGTTATTTGGGAGGAATGAAAGGAAATAATGACGTATTTATGAAATGAAAGATAATAAATAGTACTCCGTATATGCGCTTTGTTTACATCGCAGAGAAAAGCCAAGTCAGTTTAGCGCAAAGGGAAAAAATATTGGTTTACCCGCTAATGTCCCTGACGTCTTCAGTTTATTAAGTTACGGGTGGGCCAGCTAAACGCCTTTTAGCTCCACACTCTTTTATGAGTAGAAAAACGAAGGGGAAAAAAAAAAGAAACCCTTTCGGGTTATTGGCGGTACTGGGAATCGAACCCAGGCTGGGGCAGCCACAATGCCACGTCATACCACTAGACCATACCACCTTATTTGATGGAAGGGGCCTTTCACCCTAGGGTCTTGAGTGAACCGTAGTGCGCTAGGCTTATATAATCCATCGTTTCTCTCAGCGAATAAAGAAGCATACGGGGAAATATAGCTAGAATTTGTGGCGACGGTATATGTGCGACATCACAAGGAATCAAATAAATCGAATTTGCCTCCAAAACTCAAGAGCTCTACCCCTTGACTAAATGAAAATTACCCCCTAGTTTTCCTGCTGATTGCTTTGACTTAACCTGGGAGTTTCAGTCCAGATAAGAACTACCCGTATCGACTACCAAGAAAGCTTCGCCAATAGGCCTTCCGGATAATTACGAACAAAATATTTCCTCGTCTCATCAAGCAGAAGAAGGCCAATTCCAAATGAGATAGGGAGGAAGAAATGTTCCACTGGAACAGTTGTCGTAGCGACTGTGTTCTGAATTCCAGGGATGTAACAGACTATTCGAGCTCGTCAGTCATGTTTCAAAACAAATTCCAACGACAACCCTTTACTCACAGATGAAGATAATCATGAGAGAAAACAGCATAGCTGCGAAAAGGAGAGGATTCTGCGTTTCCTTGTTAAATATTGGAGGCTGTTGGAAGATGCTTAGCCGTCTGGTTCGAGTGGCCAGCAAATTGAAGAACTGCAAAATGACGAGGTTGACGAAGTAAATTGAAGATGCTTTGTTGGATATTTCGGTAACATATTCCGGGTCATATTGAGGGTCCATTTTGCCAAATTTGAGAAGCATGGCGCTGAATGGAATGCCGCGCCTCTGTTAAGGTAGAGCACTGCATGAGCTGGAGTCCGTCTTAATTCAACTCCGGACTTCGGGGTAATACTTACAGACATGTACCAGAAAGCCATGACAAATGAGAGTAGACACTCATACACACCAATAAAGCCGTATGCATGGAGAATAAAACGGCCGTTGACTAATCGGTCTGTCTTCTGGTTACGAGGAGGCCGAAGGAGGACATCCATCTCGGGCTGTTCGTAGGACAGGGTAATGGCCCCAGCAGCATCTGTAAACAAACTTCATAGGAAGTTAGTAGGTCTTCATGGCCTTTCCGGGTTCTGATGATGTTCCCTACCATATAATGACCTGTTACAATCCCGGTTAGCATTCACAGCTTATGTATCTTATGTATATATATATATATATATAAAGAAAACGGAACAACATACCATGAGAAACGAAGACAAGGCCTGAGGGATACCGAGGAAAGTGTTTGCCAGGACAGGCCCTTTGCAGAAGGTCAGCACTAAATCGGTATCTATATACCTGGCACAATAGATAAGCTTACAAAGTTCACTAAAACTCCCTGCCGGGAGAAGGTAGCAGATAGTCTTCTTCAGATTGTCTAATAATAAGTCAGCAAATGTAAAATCGAGGTGAGTGCATAATCGGGATTGGAAGGGATATTGTACCGAAAGTGACACGGCCATATTTGACGGCCTCGACAATAGCGGCAAATGAGTCTAAAAGAACCATGTCGGCGGCTTCGATGGCTATGTCAGATCCACTACCAAGTGCTACTCCGACATCCGCAGCTTTCAGGGCCGGTGCGTCATTCACACCATCGCCTGTCATTGCCACTATTTTTTCCCGGGACTGGAATTCTTTCACAATTCGCAGCTTCTGATCAGGGGTAGTGCGCGCAAAGACGATTTCCTCATACGTGCAGAGTTGATCCCACTGCTTGTCATTTAGAGTGATAAGCTCAGGGCCACTGATGACGAGAGGAGATCGTTGTTCACGTTGGCTATGATGTTCCATTTCAAAGTCGCGGCTTAAATTGTCAATAGAATGAACCACTGCACTTGAGGATTTGATTATCCCACAATCTATCGCAATGGCTTGAGCCGTCAGCTTAAAGTCTCCTGTCACCTACAGAACACAGTTAGTAAAATGTAACAAGAGAAGGCGTTCAGAGATCTAACCATCAATATCCTGATACCAGCGCCACGTAAAGTTTTAATCACATCCGGTATTTCATCTCTCTACCTCATTAGTTAGAAATAGCAGTTATCCCAAAGATATTGGTAAAGGTGACGAACCAGAGGGTCAATCAATGCCCACATTCCAACAAAAGTAAGATCCGATCTTGCATAATCCATGATGGACTTCTCAGGCTGTGCCATTTTCAGGCTATCTTCAACAGCCTTGGTGACGTCTTTCCTCGCAAGAAGGATCACTCTCTTTCCTTCGCGAGACCATTTGTCCTTTGCTTTTTCGATAGACTCTCTATCCATGTCAGATAACGCAGCAACAGAGTCATCACTCTTAAGAACCGTACGACAGCGTGGTAATAGGATATCCGGTGCCCCCTTTATCGAGAGTTCCCTGAATATAGTAAGTATTGGAATACAAAGTCAGGCTAGCTTAATGACTCACATTTCCGTGTGCTTTTCAGCATTTTCCGTACTTGCTGATGGCACGGGTGTCATAATTCGGATCATGTATTTGTTTTTACTGCTGAAAGCGATCTCGAAGGCCTTTTTCCACTTCATCTTTAGTTCCTTGGTAGGCTCCAGAGACTCAGAAAATCGCAGAATTGCTTGATCGGTAGGATCTCCATGTATTTTCATTGACTGTGCAGGAAGCTTGAGAGTAGATGCATCTATTTCAGCTGCGTTGCATAGAGCACCCAGTACCTGCGTGCTCTCCAGGGCATTATTAGGAGAATTAGAGCCTTCACACGCGGTACCAAGGAACTTTTTGACGTCGTCCGCCCTGTATTCATGCCCGCCAGCAAAGCAGTCGGTCACAAACATTTCATTCTATAAGTAGATGCGAGTCAATAATAGTTATTCTAAGTAAAGGACGTAAGCCCTTACCTTGGTCAAAGTGCCTGTCTTATCAGAGCATATCACGGAGACAGATCCTAGCGTTTCTACCGTAGCAAGAGACTTGCAAAGAATGTTATTCTTCCTCATGATTTTTGCTCCAATTGTAAGGCTGAGCGCGACAGCAACAGGAAGTCCCTCCGGAACAAAAGCTATACCGACACTCACGCAATTGACTATGAGCAGTGGCACATTGATCCAGTGTGGATGAGATTTCCTCAACCATGCAGCCCTATACTGTGTCAATAAATCAAAGAGGTATTGTTGGGAGAAAGTGAACTATACCAGACAACTACAACCAGGATGACAACGGACGCGATAAAGCTAACGATAATCAAGACGAAGCGTAATATCTCCTTCTGGATCGGTGTGAGTCCATGATTCGGTTTGCTTGTCAGGTTGGCAATGCGACCAAATACAGTCTTATCTCCAGTTGCAATACATATGCCAGTGGCGGTACCTGAGACGCAATGTGTTCCTTGGAGGCCAATGCAACGAGTCTCTAAGAAATTCTTATCCGTGGACTCGACTGTGCCATCCACAGGCTCCGATTCACCTAGGAAAAGTTAGCAGATATAATACCGTGGGTCATCTGGTGGAGGGCTTACCTGTGAGTATAGACCTATCGAACTTAGCATCGGAAGATACCTCCACAAACCGAATATCGCAAGGCAGCTTATTCCCCTGTTTGATTTTGATGACGTCTCCGGGAACAAGCTCAACAGCAGACATTACAACAGTAGCAGTGTCCCTAACGGCTATGCAGTCATCAGGAAGCATCGTAGTAATGGAGGCCATGACCCTCGAAGATGACCAATCCTGCCAGGCATTAAAGCCAGCCTGGATGAAGAAGACTGCCAACAAAACAATAGCCAATGCCAGGTTTGCAAGGGCCGGGGGATCTCCCAGGGGCTTCCAGGCAATAAAGACAAGGATGCATCCAGTCAAGAGCAGTATACCAAACCCACCGAAGAAGTACCCCATGATTTTGCGAAACCATTCAGTACGAGGGCGGGTGGGAGCATTTTTGCCATGCTCAAGTATACGTTTCCGGGCTTGGTCTGCAGAGAGACCTTGGGAAACCGAGGTATTGAGACGTAATGCTATGTTATCAATGGGGATCAAATGCCAGTCTAGCTCCGAGATACCTGTTGTGGTAATCAAAGGTCAGCTAGATGAAGTTTTGCATTACAGTTGGCCAAGATGACAAGAAACAACTTGATCTCACCATCGACAGCTTGCGTGGCACCTTTGAGAGGTGCCTCCTTTGCCTTTTGTATGGATTCTTCAACATTGTAAGAACTATTGATAGAGGTAAGTAAGTGGCCAGAGGGCTGGCTAATGTATATGCTATTACGTACAGTGCACGATATGCAATTGGAAGGACGGTTTCCGGCGGCACGATCCTACGCGCACTTCGAATGGACATGGAACCAACAGATGATTTCCTATGAAGAGAGCGACGTCGACTCTCTTGAGGCTGTTCCTCGTCCGCGTAACGAATACGCATGTCCGAGTCCACGTCAGCCTTTTCGGCGTCACCTTCAACCGTCATTTTGGATAGAAAAGGACTAGAAGATGGGAAGAGAACGTATGAAGGCTGGATAAGCAGGTAGAATGAAAGATCGATGAAATTGATCCCTCCCCAAAAGGTCTTTTTATATTAGTATTCCGACAGCAGGTCGGCTACAGCCGCAGAAACAACGCCAAAACTCCATTCCTATAGTGAACGGGAGGGGGGTAAAGATAGCAGAATTGGCAGCCCTTCAGCTTATAGTTGCCTCAAGCAGTTAATAGCCATGCACGGACTACTAATATCACCATAACCGTTTCCCATGGCACGCACGTTACGAGCATGGATGCCACAGCTGAACCTCTCATTGGGAACAGACGCGCCGGGACATTGTTCCAGCGAAGCTTTGGGACAGAGAAAAAGTCCCTCATAGTAATTTGACTTTCCCTTGCCCTTTCTAGCTTGTTGCTAGATTAAAGCTCGATCTAGATGTGGCGCAGCAAGGAGACAGGTGGGCTCGAGGGATATCAAAATGCATTATTAAAGCACATGCTTTAATATACGAGAGACCAGGGAGGTCTGACTGGAGAGGACAGTTCAAGTCCACCAATGTGACCAATGTGACAAGAATGACCAGGCTGGAGAGCAGACTCCGTATTATTATAATAAGTAATCCAACAGTCGGAATATGCATCCGTGTTCCCGTCAGGAGGGGACGCATTGACTAGCGGAATCAAAGGTTCGACAGCCAGAGTATCTAATAGCACGCGACTGCAATGCGAGACAGGATACTGTCGGGTCGGCTAAATCCCGCCTGCCTAGTCAAATATTCCTATAGGCTGGTCGGCCTCCAGAGTCAACATGGGAGAGGGAAAGATGGCTGCTTGATCACTTACCCACTTCCAGTGCGACGCCGCCGTCCTGCATCCTTTGCAGATGACGACGTTGAGCCGGGTAAACCTGCACAAGGCGTGGTCGCACAGGAGTCGTCAATCACAGCCGCACACAAGCACACAGCACGCAATCAAGCAAGCTGAACAGGTTCTTGTCTGTCTTTTAAGCGCTGAGCCCGTCAAATGCGCTGCAGCGCAAGAAGATGGAAGAGCGAGTCGCTGATGTCGAAGGTTGAAGTTGGGTTTCCCAGCAGAAAACAAGCTTTGGCAGGCCGGGAAGCTCGTGCCACACCAGCAACGTCGTCCATTAGTTAACTTATTCTGATTAACTAGTTAACTTGTTATTGGGATGGGATTAGATATCTTTTACGCGGGAGAGAGGCAGACGATAGACGCCTCTTTTCCTTGTAAGCGTCCATCCAGGACTCAGCTGCTTCGTGCGACCCAGAATAAACGGGGTGCTGCTGCTCTCTCGTCGCAAAAGAGAGCAGCAACCAACCAGTAAGCACAGCCACAGCGACATCCATGAAGAAAACATCCCGCTAACTGTATAAGTTAACTAACAGAGAGCCTGTGAAGATGCACGCCGATCTGGTAGAGAAACTTACGGTCGGATAATTCATCCTACAGTCCTATTGCTTGCAGTGTTTCACGTAGCTCCAGCTGCAGTCTCCAGCCTAACTACATACTCCGGGCGATTTCCCGCGGATGAGCTCCAGCCTGTTAGTGCGTCCGATTCTCCATATTTATTTTACTACTCTGTGGAGTTTTCAGGAGCCGTCTTTTGGATAACTGACGAAGATTTAAGCGAGTCTTCTGACATGACAAAGGGAAAATATCACTACGCTAAGGCAAGGGAATAAAATAATCCACCTATGCTCCTCCGAGGTTCAGCAGGCCTGAAGTTTCAATTCAAACCATTAATTGAAGAGTTTTCCAGGGCCATCGCGTCACCTTAACGGAAACAGCCGTTCGGGTACAGATAATCAACCCTGGTTGAGCGACTTGACACACCTGCTTATTTCCCGCAAGTGGCAAAATGGTGCAACACCAACAGGCCCAGGAAACGCAATGACGAGCCGACTAGTTGACAATAATAAATAATCATGAAAGAAAGATTCCATATGGACGCAGGGAGGCTAAGGGTTAAATAGTCGAACAATTTATGGAAAAGGGGAGAGAAGAAGCAGAAGAAAAGAAAGGAAAGAGAGAAGAAAAAAAAAAGGGAGAAAAGGAGAAGGTTTGCACCATTCATCGCTCGCGCTTTGGGTGCCACGAAAGAGACTTCCGATTGACGGCTGAGCTTCAAGAGGTTTAGTTTTCTCTAGGGAGTCCTGTTCGGGGGCTATTGAATAATACAATAATTTAGGGAGCTTCGAGAAATAGTAAAAGGTGAAGCTGACGTTGTGTCAGCAAGTCGAGAAGCAGAAAGGCGTCTGCTAGCTCTTAGGCTGGTGATGATGATAACGACGATGACGATGATGATGATGATGATGATGATGATACCAAGGTAAGATCGTGTATCCTCCGCCGCTGTCCTCCCTGTCGTTGCCCTCTTCACCTGATCTATATAACTACAGGGGTTGCATCGGATTCGTCCCATTCCCAAGCTTCGCATGCAGTCATCTCGCCCGACTGATTGGCGTCTTTCAAGGACGGGGGATCCACGGGCTCTTAAGATTAATTAGTTAGACCAGTGGGCCGTCTTTTCTTTCTCGAGCCTTTTTTTTCTTCTCCTCAGGCCGTTGACTCCTTAATCTTGGGCCTTTTACTCTTGATGTCTGGAGAGAAGAGGGAAGGGCAGCAAAATTTCTGATATTTGCAAGCCACAACCCAAAGCTGGTCTTCTTCCTTCCCTCTCCTTCCCACCATCAACCGCCGTCATCATCATCCTCACTCTTCTTCCTCCGTCGCAAGTCCCCCGCATAACCAGGTGTCTATTCTTACCCGTCACCTTGCTCTCTCTCTCCCTTTGGTACAGAGTAGCTAGAGGGGTCAAGCTTTTTACGCTCTTTTCCCTTTTCTTTTTCTCCCTCTCCCATCTTTTTGGCCCTCCTTAAAAGTATGAGCTTGTCCTGAAAGCCTGCTCGAATTCACCTCTAAAACAATCTCTAGCAAAAAGGAGACTCTTGCCTGTCTCTTTCTCTCTGTCTTAAAGAGGGAGACTGTCCTCTAAATAGAGCTCCTTGTTTTTAGAGACAGCCCTTGTTCTTGCGATCCATGGTGGCCGAAAGCGCGCTGGGTAACGCGGTCACCACCTGCAGCCAACATGGCCAGAGTCTCTGGCTGGTTGCTGCGGGCTGGCTGGCCATCGGCTGGTACATCTTTGTTGTTACTGTTAGCACAATAGGGACTATACAAGTGTGAGCTTCACGTTCTCTCCTCCTTATCCTTGTGGTTATTATGCTGTTGGATGGTTTAGCCGGCTCCCGCAGTGAGTCCTAGCCATGGGGTTCACAGCTCTCCAAGCCTAAGTAGCTACCAAAGCTAACAAGCTGCTCCGGTACAGATTCAGGAGATACTCCAGACCGCTTCCTAAGGCTACGAGAGCTCCCTCTGATCCAAATCTCCCACATGTCACTATTATCAGACCTATCAAGGGCCTCGAGCCCTACCTCTACGAAAATCTCTCTTCCAGCTTTCAGCAAGACTATCCCAAGGACAAGCTCAGCATTTCTCTCTGTCTCTCGTCAAGGGACGATCCGGCTTACCCAGTGATAGAAAAAGTGCTCGCACGTTTCCCGGATATAGATGCGCGTCTCTACCTAGAGCCAAAGTATGAAGACCATGAGCTGGGACCTAACCCAAAGATTCGCAACATGAGCCAAGCATATCGTGAATTAAAGGGCGATGTCGTCTGGGTGGTCGACTGCAATGTCTGGCTTGGGAAGGGTGTTTGCGGGAGGATGGTAGAACGTCTGTGTGGACTGGACTCAAAGGGCCAGAAGTACAAGTTTGTGCATCACCTACCAGTGGTCGTTGACGTTGATAGCGAAGATGCCGCAAGAGACTTTGAGAAAAATGCCATATTCCCTCCAGCGGCGGCTATGAACGGCAACGGCGCATTGAAATCTGCTCCTGGAAGCGTTGTGGCCACGAAACCCGCTCCAGCTTCCCCTATTGAATATATCTCTTCAATTGGCGGCGGTCGATTAGAGGAGATCTTCCTCGCCTCCTCCCATGCGAAGATGTACTGTGCCATCAATACCATTCTCGTTGCCCCTTGTGTCGTTGGGAAGTCGACTATGTTCAGACGTTCGCACCTCGACCAGGTCACCAAGAACCATGTCATACCCTCTCGACCATATCCCCGGAAACCAGGCCTGGACTCTCTCTCCGACAACATCTGCGAAGACCATCTCCTTGGAGAACGCATGTGGAATGGCAAACTGGAGGAGGAAGAGGAAGGCCAGCCATCAGAATGGGGTAAACATGACCTTGTGTTCGGCGATCTCGCTATCCAGCCGGTCACCAACATGGCCACATCCTCTTACGTTAACCGGCGAGTTCGCTGGATCCGCGTTCGGAAATTCATAGTTATTCTAGCTACGATCGTTGAGCCAGGCATTGAATGTTTCGTCTGCTCTGCTTGCCTCGCTTTCGGTATCACCACCGGCATCCCTCCCCTGCTCTCTGGTAGCCAGTACTGCTCAACTTATCTGTCGACATGGTCTGCTTTCGGGCTAGTCTGGGGTCTAAGCGCCTTCGTCTGGATGCTAACGGACTTCTTCCTATACCGAACCCTTCTTTCTTTCGTCACTATCGAAGTAGACGAAAACACACCGCGCTTCGCCCGCCCTCCAGCCCCGGAGTCGATTGCCAGACGACCATTCTTGGAATGGTTCCTTGCCTGGCTTGGCCGGGAGACCCTTGCTCTACCCATATGGATATGGAGCGTCTTTGGTGGTGCTACCATCGTCTGGAGGGACCGTGAGTTCAGAGTGGGCATGGACAACGTCGCTCATGCCGTTGGTCCGGCCTCCAAACAACGATCATGCAATGGTTCGCTTAACAGCGATCCAAACGGCCAATCTCAACGGTCTTACGGGTCAGATGACAGCTGTGAAGTTCGACGGAGGACACCCATCGAGAACCTCACCAAAATGGGTATGAAAACTACCGCTGCTGCCATGGACCTCGACGAAACATCTCGTTTGATTTAATCCCTAATGCCTGCACTCTTCATTTACGCATTCTCCTTCTGCTTCCTCATTCCTCTTCCTATTCAGCAAGCCGATACACTTCCTCCTTCTCCATCTTCTTTCTCCTTCTCGTATCGCCCCTTTTTTTTCGCCTTTAGCCCTTCATGCATACACTTACACGAAAACTTATTCAGCTTTTTCTTCTTTCACTGTTACAAATTATATTAATTATCCCCTAGCTAATAACTTCCCTTTCTCTACCTTTCTGGGTTGGTGTTGTTTCTCAACCGTCGATGGTTATGCATCTGTCCTATGTTTTGGAGATGTCTATGACCTTCTAAATGTTATGTAAATATAGAAGGTTTTGTTCGAGTGCCAGGCCAAGTTGACGTTCACATCAAGTGTTCATGGCACTAATGTGATGTTGTGAATGTTATGGTCTCTTACCACTACTATCAGTTTAGATAGTGAAGATAATAAATGGAATCATACGAATGAATACTTTCCGAGGACTCCGTCATCTAAACGTTCAATTCATAGGTACACCACAGGTCACAGAGAAAATGACAAAGAAACTCTAGCAAAACAGCAAAAATACTTTTGTAAATGGTCTATAGGAAATTTATGCTGTCACTGCTTACTTGGACCACCATCATCTTCGGCCATTGGGACATCAGCATCATCAACCGCACTCTTCTCCATATCCGAACCCTTCTCACAGGTCAGTAGCCACTCCACTACCTGCTGACCCTTCGTAGTCTCTCGCGGTGTAGACGACTCGGCTTCCTCCACGTTGGCTTCATCCTCCGCGGCATCTTTTTTCTTGTCTTCTTCTTGCGTAGTCGCGGTAGCATTCCAGTCAGACTGCTCAGCAACAAAAACGGCATCATGTCCCGCGTTGTTCTTCAAAATAATATCCGCTCCAGCTTCCACGAGCGCCTTGACGCATTCTAGGTGGGTATTAAGAGCCGCCCAATGCAATGGCGTATTTCCAGAATGGTTCTTATGGTTTATAAATTGAAGGTTTGAGAGATCTTGAGCCCCATTTTCGGTTTTGAGCAGGCTAAGAAGGTAATTTAAAATTTCTAGATGGTTGCAGTCAGCGGTCGATTCAGGGGTATTGAAGGAGGGGCTGGGCATCACGTACCAGCGTTTCCATTAGCCGCGGGCCAGTGTAGGAGACATGAGCCGGTGCCTCCTTCACTCTCATCTTCTGTATCTATAGCTGCTTTGATTATATCCGCTGGGGAGCAGTTGTAATCTTGGCTGAATTTTGTGATGTCTGCCTTCAATGATTCGAGATCGCCCGCTCGGGCATCATAAATGAGATCGTCCACGGCCTCAAAGGGCAGAGAAACCACATCCGTAGTAGCCATCTCTGTCTTATGTAAAATTATGCACCTATCTAGGGACGTCTATAGGGACTTTTGGGTTGAAGATCGGCTGTGTCTGTTGAGGCTCCAATCCTAGGTATTTACTTCACTGCCCCGTCGATCAGAACAAGTTTTATTTGGTTTCTCCCCTAAGCACCAGTCAATATACGGAGATCCCTAATCCAAATCAGACACTTATTTGAGTATAATCGCGTTATAACAGGAAAACAATCCCAATGAGGAGGATATAAAAAATGTTCTCAGGGTTTTTTGGAGGGGTATTGAGACCTCAGCCGCAACAAGATTCCAACACTTCCAGAAGGGAAAGGGTATATTATGAGTATACGGAGAAATAATACTCACAGTAAATTTTCTAGGAGATTTGTAAATGTGATTGTATTGGTCCTCGTCTCTAAATTTCCAATAGTATCAAATACCCTCAAAAATTAACCCCCTCGAAAAACGTATCACGTGAACAGATCTCGGAGATAATTTTTGTGGTATCTTTGGTCCGTCGGGTGTTTGGTGTGAGATCATTTAGTAGAGTTCACAACACACAAAATGCATTTTCTAGTATTTATCAAAAAAGCTAGATAGAAGGCTATGCGATGTACAAAAGTGCCAGAGAGCCCAACGCCAGAAACGTGTCCCAAGATGCTGGCCAAAAGACCGTGACAACCATCTCTCCCACCCGTTGATGCAAAAAGACTACAGATCTAACGACTGGAACCTCTCGGGTATACAAAAAAAAAAGCTTAAACCAATCAATGGAGGAAATAAAGGGTTCAGTCTCGCAGCCAGGCTCTGCGTTTCTCTTCCTTTCTTTCTCGCCTTTTCTCCCTGAACGCTTTCAACTCCTTCTTCGTCAACTTCTTTCCGCTCCGCTCGGCTTTGAGGCTCTTCCCTTCATGGCTGTTGGCTGCGGCATCGACGTCAAAGAACGCGTTCAGCTGTCGATAACTTTTGTTCTCGTCATTGAAGTTCTCTGGCCGTAAGCCGGCCGATTGCCATTGGCCCGTGAACCGGTTAAATGTGCCTGTAGCTGTGTACAATATATTTGGGTCTTCGGCGCCAGCTGCGGTTGATGCAGAGGGGCCCTCTTCAGTTCGTTGGGCGTACCAGGCTGTCGGGTCGTAGTCACCGTGTATGGACGGGTCATACCCACCTGCAGCTCGTGGTTGTTTGGGTGCATGTTGCATCTTATCTTCGTTTGCCCCTGATGCGCCTGGTTGTGATGCTGTTGCGTCTGGAACTCGAGGATTCTCCCACTGGGATACCCCCGTGACGCGATTATAAAAGTAATAAGCCTGTGAATTATCATCCCACATAGCATCCCAGCCGTCATCTTCAACGACCCCTGGCACCGGCTCATCAGGAAGGGGAGGAACTTCTTCATCCGGCAGTGGAGGCTGTGAGCCATCCTTGCCCTCTCCAGGATTCACCTCACCCTCTTCTATATCATCCTTCTTTTCCTCATATTCTTCAATTTTTCCTGGCACTTCGTCATCCTCGTGCTCCTTCAGCGTAGGCTCTGTCTTTGGGGAACCGGATTCGTCACCAGATCGTGACCGTTCGTCAGCAGGACGGGTAGGCTCCGCAGGTGCATCCTCGGCCATTATTGAGTATATATGAAGCTATGTTATAGGAACATAGGAAACCATCTGTACCCGTCCTGTGTGTGTGTCATTGCAAAACTTGCCGAAGGGGCGTTGGTTTCTGATCAAGGACGGCACGGAATTTGAAAGGAATAGGAAAATACCCTAGCCTCTTTTGGATTAGGTTTGTTAGTAATATATTAGTAATTTATCATGCACGTGATATGGAATTGCCGCGAGCTGGCTTTTGCTTGAATATGGGAATACGTGGGATATTCTCGCAAATTAGCGCTGTTAGTATGGGATATGCATGATTAGTCGTGTATATTTACGCGATAGAGTATATTGATATGTATATTGTTGGTTTCTTTTAGCCAGGGTGGAAGGCAATCGCGGCAGGTGGTATTTTTACTGCATTTTTATTCACAAAATGAAAATAAGAGTAAAAATGCAAATAACCAAACAACCAACACTGAACGTCAACATACACTGTAGGTGTACCAGATGGACGTGGCTCATACTGCCATTAGCTATTGTACTATCCATCTCATATGTACCAAATACTCAGATGATAACGTGAGACTTCCTGACTGGCTTCCAAGGAATTGTTTTCCAGTGGCATACCCCTCATACTACGTTTCTCCATGACAGATATCAAGCAACGTCTTGATTTCCACAACACTTGCCCATTTTTATGTATACAACAGCGAAGAATGTTGTACATTCCGATACTTGCAATCTGTTCATTGGCCATGGATATTTACCTGATACTGGAATACCCCGCTACAACCCCTCTCCGTGGCACATAACCCGCACCAAAGGGTGTATGGAATGAACAATTACCCAAACGCGAAGGTTGAACGTATAGGAACGATGTGGATATCTACACAGACCTGTTCGGGCATTATCCCTTCTGCCAGGATACGTCTATGCTCAACATTGCTACCAAATCTATCAAAATGGCCACGTATAGTTTTACAAGCCAAGCTCGGTAGTGGTTTCCCCAACATGCAAATAATAATCGGAGGGAAAGAGACACCACGTCGCCCTATCTACTTCGGAAGGAAAAAGAGAAGGAACCAAAGGAGTCTAGAACCTACAAAGGCGTCTGCGGGCTGGCCAATGAATCAAGATTTAACACGGTTTAGAAAGAGAACTCTTTTTTTTTTTTGGAAACTACGTAATTCCTATATGAACACAGGCTGCGGGGTCAAGGCAAATGGGAGACACTGGAAGGTCTGGCCGAAGCTTCTAAGCCGCAAACGAACCTGCTGCAATTCACTGTATTGGTTAGAATTCCAATGTCAAACATCTCGCATTAAGGCCATGGTACGGGTCGTTAATGTGCACGCATGTCTGACATGGGCGGGGAGGGGGCTCTAATTTTTATTTCCGTTTAGGTTGCAGACGAGCAACCCGGCTGAGGTACCGATATAACGGATGACAAGGCCGCCCTGTGTGAGGGCAGGGAACATCTAAGGCCACGCCAGACGGGGAGAGTTGCAGGATTTCCTTTTTCACCGAGAACAGGACTGCTGCGAGTTAAGATGCAAGTTAAACATATTCATCATGTCCTTGTACGGCACCCCAACAACACACTCTCCTCTACCCCACCTGCGTTTGGGTCGTACACCAAACAACAAGTTGCAATCGATAAACCGGTGACAAGTTGCTGGCCAGGAGCAAAGAGTAGGATGGAACGCACTGAAGGGCGGGGTAGGTATCTAGCTGTGCTGCAATGGTGTCTTTTTCTTCAACCTGAGGTGTAGCGAAGGGAGGATATGAGAGAGACTCAGTAGAACGATCGTTGGTTGGGGTGATAGCAAGTCGATGCTGTATAGAGACATGAGGGGTCACTGGGACAGATGTCAACAGATATTTCCGAGCATGAAAGGCGAAGAAACAGAGCAGGGAAATGATAGAACAGGAACAAAAATCTTGAACTGGGGGCATCGGCGGGCATATCACTGCTGTCAAGACAAAAAACACCACTGTCAATCAGATATCTGCCGATTCTTCTCAACCAGCCTGGTTGACGGGTGAAGAGAACGAATCGTGGGTAGAATGGCTTTCACGTCGCGGTGACAGCAAATGCTGCTGGTTGAAGGGGGCATTGTTCCCCCCGTCTCATTGTGGCAGGTCAACTGTGCAGCAGGAAGTCATCGACAGGGAAAAAATAATAATAATAATATCTCTGTCAAGGGGATGGATAATTGAAAAGCGGCATGTACTCTGTACGACAGCGAAAAGGCAACTGCATTGGATATGCACATATTATTGCAATGTCACCATCTTGCCCGCCGCTGACATGCAGTCAGGAAGTTGATCTCGCTGCATGCCACTCTCGATCTCCGATCCTCTCCCATCTTGGATATGAAATGGAGGAGTACTCCGTGAAAAATCAAGGAAATGCACCGCATAGCTGATGATGGGCATGGGTGGCTTCTAGCCACGGAACGACGGACTGACCCCCAATAACTGGGCGATCCGAGTGGAGAATGCTCTCAAATCTATTATCCTCAGAAGAACGGAGCACTCCGTATATTATCAGAGTCATTTTTGGCTTCCAGGAACCAAGTTTTCTTATTTTAAGCTACTCTCGAGCCTTTCCCTGACCGCTCGAAGTCGTAAGGCTTATCGGAAAAAGTCTGAAGAGAGAGAAAAAAATTCTGATTGTACACCGACATCCACCCAGCTGAGCATAAAGGAAATGATAAGGAAGAAAATTATAGACAAACTGGAGAAGTTTGATATCGAAGTGGATCGAAAAGACAAAAATATCTTTTCGCACTGACAATGGAGACCATCGTCACGATCTAGCTCGGTTTGAGTGGGAATAATAATAGATGGCGTTTGGTCGCGGGCTCTCAGACCGCCCAGAAGACAAGAGGAGGATGGGGGTCTTACGGCAGCAAAAGCCTGTAAGCGGAGAATAATAATAGCAGCCTGTCCAGCCACCCAACGTGATCTTGGATTCCAGGACTCGACCGTTGTACAGCAGGTGAAGTGCTTAAAAAAAAAAAAAAAAAAAAAAAAAAACAGGCGAAGCCAGGATGTTGATATCGAATAATAGGTAGCGTCAGAGACTTCAGGGCTCTGGCATGAAAGTTGCACCGGCGTCGTCCACGGATAGCCTCTGAGGAAATTTGATCCGATCATCCCATGTGCACGAATTGACAGCCAGGAAAAAGGAGAGCTGATGTGATTTGGCTCAGCTCAGCCCTGGTTTATCCGTACGGATTGTGCGGTTTTTGCCATTTAGTTTGCCTGCCAACCGGCCTGCCAAAAATTGCATCGACAACTGTTTTCCTTGTTAAGAAATCGATAATCCGACGATGAAGATCGGATACATCAAGTGACAACCGATAGGTGGAAGCGGCCTTTGCTCAGACGCATTATGTATGCATACTCTGGGTTTAACTTGGCTTCTGCAGGAGTTGAAAAATATTTCTGAAGTTTTTGCATGCCTCTGCCTTCAGCGACCCACAAAGTGTATGAATCTGGACTGTCAAGTGCCTGCTGGCCCTACTCTGGGGATACCCGACGTCTCCTAGTCGAGGCCGGGATTGAGATGTGTAGCGAGTGAAGCCGCGACGAGTCGACGACGTATTCAGCCAAGGAGCAAAGAGAAAGAAAAAAGGGGCTAAAGGAAAGGCTGAGAGAGCCGCCGATCACTTGCGCTTTTGGGACAGCGGACGCTAGACTGCATCGGGCAGCAGATCAACAGGGCAAAAGAGATTATGTCAGCATCCGTTTACCGACTTTTTTTCTTTTCGGGGCGAGGAGGAGGGAAAAGACGACGACGAAGAAGCAAAAACAACATCTCCAAAAGGCAAACGGAAGAAGCTTCGTCAGATAATATTTTATTTAACAGCTTTGACGTTGCCTCCCCTGATCGTCTCTTCCCTTTTTGCCCGCTGGGTCGGGGATTATCCAGTATGTACCTGTGCTGGACTTACTCGCAGTGCCCTTCTCCATGTTTTTGCCCTCCAGGCTAAGGGTTAACACGGGAAGCTGACCCCAGTGATAGTCGCCCAAAATCCGGGGTAGGAGTTCGTGCTTAGGTTCGGCGACGCTAAGAAGAAACAGCACAGAGGGGAAATAGCAGAGTAGAGCAGCGCCAGTAGTAAAGGGATTCTCGAGACTTCATACGCGGCCAGTGGTTGCTTCGAGTCTCAGAGCAAATCAGGAGGCGGCGAAAGGAAAAGCAATCGGAGTGGCAGAGAGATTGACGAGTAAAGCTGGCAATGCATGATGGCTTGGACGTTACACTTGTGCAACCGTCCAGGCAAATACGTACCGTTCGGATGCCCCATAACTTGACCTCGAGCTTGCCGTACTCCAACGCAGGAACCGCGAAAGATGGACTGGAGGTGACTCCTGAAGCGAAAACCGCTGCAGTGGGGTGGGTGTGGCCAGTCACTAACAAACATGTCTACTGCTAGTCATGAGCGAGCTGAAGCGAGAAGAAAAAAAAAAGCTCTGTGGTGCTCTGGACCGCTTAGTGCTATGGGACTATTAGATGCTTGGTCAAGCAGTCTAAACAGCCTAGTCAACCAGACCTGTGGAAAAGAGAAAGCTTTTCCTTTGTTGCTGCTGAGCCCAAGGGAAAGCTCTTACGCGCCGAGCTCTATGCTACTTGCGTCCGCGGCCGCCTCAGCCCTGCCCCCCCTTGCGCACTATTGAACCAACTCGCAAAAGCTTGCTGGGACTTCCCTGACCAGATTATCAGCAAAAAATGAAATAAAATTAATCCCTGGTCAGTTTAATTGCATGAAGAAATTGACTTGTTGGTTCCATAGAGTAATAGTAGCTTATCCTCCCTTATAACTCTCTTGTGCGAGATCGATGTATGAAAATCCACTGCAAACACCTGAATGGAGTTGGGATCCACATAAATCCAGCAAGGCAGTTGGGTTGGAGATTTGTTACCCCCATGCAGTCACTTGCTTCCCGGTCCAATCGAGAGCTTCCCTTTGCTGGAAAAAGCAACTAGTCAATATTGTGGCTTTCCAGCATTGAGGGAGGGACTTGGAATTAACATCCAGGATGCAGATATCGTTTTGGGGTCATACAGCTATTGTCTAGGAAAAGGGTGAATGTACCCTTCTTACACACTGTGTGACATTCTGTGGGAGAGCTACATGACTGGACATGGAGCGCTCGAATCGTCTTGCTTGCCTGATATGACCGGTTCCATTGGGGATGCCATGGCTTCGCTTGCCATCTCATAGTTTAGAGGGTATGGACTTGTGTAGGATCAAAGCGAGTTATGACTTTCTTTTTTTCTCTCTTTCCTTTTCGGTGTATGCAAGAGACGGAGGCGGCGGAGAATGAACGGGTGGGCTGGCGGCACTCGCTCTCTGCTCTAGGCCAAAGTGCTACTAGAGTCAAGAGTGGAAAAGTCCATCTAGAACTGAACCCGTGCATGTACAGCTTAGACCCGCCGATCCTAATACAGGCCATACCACATTCCCGTGTAAACGAGATGGGCGGCGGGATTTGCAACCCAACCCCAATGTGGCAAAGACGATATCTCCCTTTGCATTTGAGTTCAATCGTTGCACAGTATTGTCTGCCAGTAACCCCCTTTTTTCAGTCCGAAAGTGACTGTCAAACCTCTCCAGAATGTCTATATAAGGAGCTTGAAGTCTGCCCATCCGTCGACTTTTTTTTCTCCATCAGCATCACTCTCAAGCATCTCACAACAACATCCAAAACAGCCTCAATCTCCAACAATCGACTTCTTCTTTTTTAAGAGAAATCCTCTTCCAAACAATCAATCAGTCAAAATGAAGTTCTCCATTGCCGCCGCTGTTTTGGCCCTTGCCTCCGCTGTTGTTGCCCACCCCGGTGCTGGCTACGTCTCTACCCCTGAGAAGGAGGCCAACTTCCGACAGAACTTCCAGAAGTTCGTCACTGCCTGCGGTAACGGCAACCAGGTCTCCTGCTGCAACACTGAGACCAAGAAGGTCGGCGCTCCCCTCACCGCCGGTGGCCTCATCCCAATCCTCAACAACCTCAGCCTCGAGGACTTCGCTCTCACCAAGGGTTGCTCCAAGATCGACGTTGCCGGTAAGTTACTCAACCTATCCATTCGGGGTATCAAAAACGCAAGCATCTCGCTAACACATCATCTCTACAGCCGTCATCGGAGTCCAGGACCTCCTCAACTCCAACTGCAAGACCCAGGTCTCCTGCTGCAAGGTTGGCGACACCAACCAGGTAAGCAGTCATCCTCATACAGTCCTTTCTTCCTATGCCAGAATAACTGACAGTGTCTCTCTAGGTCGGTCTCGTCAACGCCAACGTCGACCTCAAGTGTGCTGCCCAGAACATCCTCTAGATGGCTTAGCAACTTCCTTCTTGACACCGATGGTCTTGAATCACAACCTGATCCAGCCTACATCAACCGGCATTCATTTGGGTGGTTTCTTCTAGAGGCCAATGCCACCGTGTCTCTCCTTTCCTTTCTGTTCCTTATGTTACCTCAAAGGGGTTGAGATTCGGGATAGAACATCCACCTCCACTGTCTGTTGGCTTTCCTGTTATTAGATAATAATATGCTTAGTACTTAATATATTCTGTTTGCGACTGCATACTTTACTTCCTCTAGCAGCTTTATGCTCATTCTTTCACTTCGATTTTCAAACACTTTGTAAATATTTCAATGTAAACCGCCACAGAACCCATCTAACGATGGGTATATTGGGTATCATAGCCTCCTAAAACACAGTTTCAGTAACCTGCATAAGCACTCTCTTCTGTGTACCCGTACTCCCTCCTGCGAGGAAGTCAAGTTTGAGGTTGAGGTTCATCAGGTGGATCCACGCGCACGGGCCCGGCTTGGCCCCGCAGTTCATCGGGAATTTGTATCACCGAAGCCCGGAAGTCAGTTTTGTCTTACATAAGCATGTACATTCCAACCTGCAACATCCCCGTCCAAGGTCTTTTTGCCTTCCAGCCTTTTTTGTGGGTGAACATAGGGATTCCTGGTTAGACGGAATAAACAATGGAGACGCTACTACTCTGTGATCTCATGGCTGAGATGTTACTCCGTACAGCTTGTTGACTTGGCAAGGTAGCTTTCAGCTGATGCACTTCCTTTGACTTCCAGAGTATGCTACTAGGTACCTTCTTTCGAGGGCTAAGAGCTTTAGTCTTGACCATGGAGACATAGTCGAAAGCCACAACAGGATTATCACCTGTAGTTGATAGTACCACCGCAAAAGGGGAGGAGACGGCAGCTGGACCTGGGAATACCAGGACCTCGTCGGCCTAGCTGTCCCGTCCGAGTCCAGTGTTTGACTACTGGTTGCCGGCTTCTTGTGACAGGTATCCTTCGATTCAGCAAAAGGGGGCCATTATTAGACATGTGTAATTTAATGCATTACTCATAAATTAAGCTAGAATATATCCAGACATATGTAGCTTATCAAAGAAAGGGAGTTGTGCTCCGTACCTGCATGGCTTTTCGTATGCTTCCCCTGCATATTCAACACCCCTCTGCATACGGCTGACCTATAAATAGCATCCTTTTCTGGTAACATAATATGTCAAGGAAAAGATAACAAGAAAAAAAAAACAAGGGTGTATCAATTTATTGTGCTCTGGATCTTGCTAATACCCAAGGACGCCTAAACGTAAAAGAAAGTTAAAAAAAAAAAGAATAAAATTAGAATATCCATGCCCTGATACAGTCTCTTTGTCTTTATCCAATGCTACTACGCGGTCACACCATTTGGAGCAGCAGAGGTGGTGTCAGCCGGAGTACTACTACCCTGCTGTGTCTCTGGTGATATCCTTTTGCTAAGCAGCCTCTTTAGAGAGTTCCGGCTAGGGGATTTGGGTGAGCCTGGTTCTGGCGAAGCAGGTAGTGGGGGTAATGAGGAAGGGGACGGCAGACTCTCTGAGGAGGTCTTCTCTATCTTCTCAGAGTTGGCATGGGGGGTGCTCTGGTTTGCTGTTCCATCATTGTCTGCGGAACAACTGGGCTGGTTCAATGTAGCATTTGTATGGTTTGTGTTCAGGGTATCTCCATCCATAACTGATTTTAAATCTGGTAACAACCATCCTGGTGAAACATTATTTCCTGGATCTAGGGAGGATGTGGTAGTGGTGGCGGCAGTGGTGGTAGAAGTGTCACTCTTCTGGTGTTGACCAGGCGATCCAGCAGAGTTATTATTTTCACCACCATTGCTACCAAACATCTCCTCAACAAAAGGGAGGCTAGATCCGGTGAAGGCCTTGCCAAAGGCATCTGGCTTCAAGTCAAGCTGGAACTTTGGGTCGGGAGGGAAGTAGGGCCGGTTGACATGCGAGGTGACAGGCGACATCTGGAGCTCTGGAGCTGGTTCTGTCGCGGTTGACATTGCGGTCGACGGTCTAGATCTGAGAGACGAGAAGACAGACATTCGGCGAGTCCGTCTCTTCCCCTCCTTGAAGAATTGTGGTTGGGGCTGCTGTCCGTCACTCCTTACTGACATCAACGACTGCTTCTTGGATACCACTATCCCGGGGGACCCTGGCTGCTCATTCTGTGGCGACACGGGCAGCTCTACCGAAGCTGGGTTCACGGATTTGTCGTCATCGCCTCGAGCTGGCGTACTGGGTTCGTTCTCGGCTGCGGGCTGGGTTGTTTCCGACGATGGATTGATGTGCGGAAAATCGAGCTCGACCCGGGGAGCTTTATGGTTGGTTCCGTTCTTCTGCCCTGCAGACGCCTCAGCAGCATTATTATTATTGCTAGATGACGCTGACGCTGACGCTGCTTCTGCTTCCTTCTCTCGCGTCTGGCGAGCACGTCGACGGGAGAACAGAGAGGCAAACAGAGGCATGGCTCTGAGCGGTGAAGAGCGGACCGGTGGGCTGGAGGAGAAGAGAGTTGGAGGAGCTCGCTTGGATAGCTGCAACGGCGGGAGAGCTTTCTTTGGGTTCTGCTAGGCCCGGGGAATGATAACAAAAAGGAAGCTATACCAACGATTCAAGCCGATGCAGCCGATGCAAGCAAGCAAGCAGGGGGGGAGGGAGAGGAAGAAAGAAATAGCGAAGCAAAGAAAAGACTGGAGAGAAGAAGAAGAAGAGAGAAAGCCAAACGCTGCCGGATAACCAGAAAACGCAAGGTAAATAATAATAACAATGAATAATATGGGTTCTGCTCTTCTTGAGCCCAGGAGAGAGACGGAGCGAAGATCTTCAGGTCGTG
This sequence comes from Trichophyton mentagrophytes, assembly GCA_003664465.1. Lineage (NCBI taxonomy): Eukaryota > Fungi > Ascomycota > Eurotiomycetes > Onygenales > Arthrodermataceae > Trichophyton > Trichophyton mentagrophytes. The sequence continues at coordinate 31,922 of QQSR01000200.1, forward strand.
GCGTGAAAGGGGGCCAAATAACACGCTTCCGGCGTCTACTATGTACGGCACAGGAGGTTCTGCGGCGGCCGTCAGACGCTTCTCAATCGCTCAGGGACGCACTCGCCTTCGTGAAGGTGTTTTGGGGAAAAAAGTCTGTCGTTACGGATCGAGTGAAGCAGCAACTTGGGCAGCATCCGCAGCAGCAGCAGCATCAGCAGCAGGGCAGATCCTGGCCAGCGAGATCTCTGTGGAGACAGGACTGAAAGAACCAGTCGTTTTCGTCCATGGCAGCCTGCATCCCCCCCCGAAGAGGCCTCGCCCTTCTCAGGAGGGAGGCAGTGTTGAAAAGGGGGCACAGGTCGCAGCTGGGATTTTCTTCCCTCTTTTCTTCCCTTTTTACTTCCTGCATGTCTCTGTGCCCAATGTTTTGCATTTGCTGTCTATTGCGAGCCCTACGGGACGTTTATTCGCTGCCGTTGGCGCACCGGGATTGCGATGTCTCCTGCTCGCGTTGAGATCTAAATCGCAAGGTGTGACGGGCGCCGGCAAGGTCACGACGGTAGGTAGTTAAGGGATACGGAGTACACAAGGCTACATAACTTCTAGCAAGCGTCGGGAAGGAGCTCGTCTCTTTCCATCCCCGTTGACACTGTCCTCGTTCTTATTATTATTATTAATTACTCCAATTCGCACGTACCTGAGGAAGAAGAAGATCGATCGTGCACGCAGGCTGTGAAGAGCTTTTCGGGTTTGTTTTGGGTCCCGCCCGCAAGGTTCCACACCTCGGCTCAGGGGTCTGCGGAAGGGAAGCTAGTTTATCCTGACCCTTGCGGCCGGAGATTTTTGAACCTGGACGAAAAACGGCGACAGCCCAGCATCCAGAGGATCTGCTGATAATAATGCATGGCAACTGTTTCTTCCTACGGAGTGTTTGGCGCAAAGTGTCCTGCTGGAGACGGATACAGGGCAATTCGTTGTCTATCATCATGTACAAAGGAAGGAAAACGGCCAAAGAAACATTATTTCTATCAAATAGGGAAGCACGGTAAGTTCAGGCTGACACAGGTATGCAGGTCTTAAAAAGAAGTCTCAAACAGATCTTAATCAGGTCTATGATGGTCTGATTTCTAATCGCCATTGCATGCATCTACAGCTTGCTCTGCACGGCAGCTGGTGTATATAGCTTGTTGGTTGCTGCCATGACTTCAGCAGCCTCCTTCTCGATACGAGTGAGAAGCTCGGCACAGGTTGGAATGTCACGGATAAGGCCGATGACTTGTCCGGCAGTCCAAACCTATTCCACAGTGGAAGAGAAAAATACAGGTCAGCACAACACTATGGCCCAGGAAGGGAAGGGAGGAAAGAAAGAAGTGGAAACGGAATTGTGCTCCCGGTAAGAAAAGACGGGGGTGAACGGGGTAAACGGGGAGAAATGGACTTACTCCATAGTCTACGTCACCATTGATAAAGACTTGACGCCCACGCTTTCCACTGACAAGATGCGCAAGCTCGGAGAATTCACCCGTCTGGCTCTCTCTCTCGATCTTATATGCCTCCGCTGCAACCTTGTTGTTGAACAGACGGGAAGTATTCCTCCACCGCCGAAGAAGCAGCTGCGTATCCGTCTCGTCCGCCTTCACAATGGCTTCCTTAATATTATTATGGATAGGTGCTTCCACAGTGCACATGAATCGTGTACCCATGTTAATTCCGCAGGCACCCAGCGCCAGTGCAGCAGCTAGACCGTTGCCGTCCGCAAATCCACCGGATGCAATGAAGGGGACACCCAGATCCTGCCTGGCACGGCTCAAAAGGATAAAGTTTGTAATATCGGTCTCTCCAACGTGTCCGGCGCATTCAAAGCCGTCGATAGAGAGGAAATCCACACCTAGCTTGACAGCCGACTTGGCATGTCTAATGGTCGTACATTTATGGATAACGGTGCAGCCGGCCTTCTTCAGTTGCGTGATGATGGGGCCAGGGTTGTTTCCTGCAGTTTCAACGATGCGGACTCCTTCTTCAACGATGACTTTGGCGTAGGCGGGATAGTCAGGCGGTGTAAGCGCGGGCAGGAAAGTGAGGTTGACGCCAAACGGATTCTTGGTCATCGTCCTGGTCTTGCGGATTTCCTTTCGGAGGTCTTCGGGAGTAGGTTGTGTCAGGGCGGTAAGCTGTTGTCGTTATTTGATACCCGTTAGCAATCAAATCACGTTTATAGGACGGAAATATGGCTCGACGAAGGTGAAAGACGTACGATTCCAAGCCCGCCAGCGTTACTGACGGCGGATGCTAGCTCAGCGTATCCAACCCATTGCATACCACCCTGAACAACGGGAACTGGGTATCTGTTAGTATAACCTGCACGAGAAGCCTCGCGAACATTGAAAGACTTGAACTGACTTTTAATCCCTAGTTTCCGCGTGAGTTCGGTGGTGAAAGGCATTGTCGACGAGTTAAAGTCAAGGTAGTATATCCTTCTAGTCTAGAAAAGCGAACGTGAGATTTCAGGGACTGGGGAGGACGCAGGACAGGACGACTGCAAGAGAAAAGAATGATATATCGAGGGACATCCCTCCCAAGAAGGACGCCTTGAAGGAACGTCGCTTCGCTTTCGCGGCTCTCCAGCAAGACATCACAGGCCGAGGACCGAGGCACCTTGCTCGCGTGACACGTCATGTGACCATTTTTGAGTCTGTGCTTACTCAGCATATCAGCGCAGATGAACATTGGAAGAGAGAAGCGACGGCTTGAGAGTTGATACAGCGATGGAGCAGTCAAGCTGAAGCATATTTTAGACGGGTAAGATATGACAAGAGCCTTGTATAAACATTGTTCGTATATGCAGTTAGATCGACATAACAGTTACTGGACCATTATTCCGGAACTCGGATAGTAAAAGGACCCAATAATGGTAACTTGCTGATAATATAATAATATAACTAAAGACTGACAGTAATTTGTGACCCTGATATGAAACCCAGCTCGCTCATTGAAAGAGTGGACTGGGCGATTAACGACGGGTTGAAATATGCTTTCTCACTCTCAAAACCTCATGACCATCTCGATGAGCCACGACAGAATGCCGCAGCTTAGAGTGAGATGTCGCTAAAAAGCATCTCCTTCATTCCGAGCGCATCATCCACAGGAACTGTAGAAACAAGCCGGTCTGAGATGAAAGCTGAGGTCCTTGATGCAAAGAAGAGAAGAAGAAGAAAGGAAGGAGAAGGTAAGTTTTTGTGGCCGTTAAGGTTGGTGCAGATTTCCCAAACTGGAGCGGAACGGGACATCATTCTTCCGGTCATGTATTTGGAATTAGCGCGATTGTGATTGGCTCCGATATCTGCCGATTCTGCCTTACATAAGCCGAGGGCAACTTCATCATTTGTTCGGGATGTTTCTGGTTTGGGGATTTTGCCTATGATGTCCCGTTGAGAGCAGAGACATAACAGGGCAATTCGATCAGACGCGAAGATGTTTTCCAACAGGCTAGCGCAGCAGTCGCTGAGACGACGTAAGTGGTCATATATTTGCCAATTGACGGGCTGTTCAGTGCTAATAGTCGTCCTAGTTGCGACACAACACCCATCCGCTTTCAGAAACTCGGTATCCAAGTTCGCCAGACCGGCTGCCATTGCAACTGGAAACTATGCTCAGTTCAGGTCAGTATCTTCATTGGTATACTGGAGTTTCGCTTGTTACACGCCTGGCACGACTGTGGTGTGGGTTGCAGAGGTGGATAACCCTGAGATTCAATCGACATTTGACGATCGAGAAATGGGCATATAAGCGCATATCTGATCAACACGAGAACTAATAAACATATTATATCAGACTGGCCACGTCTTCTGCGGCACCCTCGGGAGCCTCTGAGCCAAACAGCATACTCGCCAAACAGCGTCTTAACCGCCCTGTCTCTCCACATCTCAGCATATACCGACCGCAGATAACCTGGTACCTGTCCAGTCTTAACCGTATTACTGGTGCCATCCTCTCCGGTGGTCTCTATATCTTCGCCAGCGCCTACCTTGTCTCTCCACTACTCGGCTGGCACCTTGAGTCTGCCTCTTTGGCCGCTGCCTTCGCCGCCCTCCCTATTGCTGCCAAAGTTGGCATGAAGTTCACCATGGCTCTGCCTTTCACTTTCCATTGCTTCAATGGTGTGAGACATCTTGTTTGGGATTTAGGAAAGCAGTTGACCAACCAGCAGGTTATTACCACTGGATGGACTGTTGTTGGGTTGACTCTTACCAGTGCCCTTGCCCTGGCTTTGCTCTAAGTTCCTTATCGAAGTATGGACCACCAGGCTTCTGACTGCTCTTTCATCTTTGTACCATTGCCTGCTGCTAAATGTATATGTTCTTGTTTGAAACAGATCATCCATTTCTAGTTACTTTATCCTAATAAGATGAAAGTCTTATGTGCTATTTACTATAGATCCTTATACAGGGTGTTCCTTGTGCTATTTTAAGACTAAATTGGGTATTAATTCTCTTTCGTGTAGGCAGGGACATTAAACATTATGCTACAGGAAGCATGAAATGTCTAAGGATCTCATTAATGTATTCTACATACAAACTAGGCACAACACTTTTGACAATAATGAAGCCACATAATATTTCACTTTTTTTCCACATAAACCCCCACACCTTTTTTTTTTTTTTTTTTTTTTTTTTTTTTTTAAAAGTCCTGTTTTCAATAAAAATCCCTTTATTGGGTTATGTCGGTTTTTTTTTTTTTTTTTAAATTTGGTTTTTTGAGGGTTG